>QEOT01001685.1:102751-127718 GCA_003123785.1 Pterocarya stenoptera | reverse complement strand
CAAATGATTAGCTGTACGTACCGCGTCGCGGTCCAAATTTTTCTTGGTTTCTTCTACACATGATATTCCTTTAACGTTTCTTGGACGTCTTTCAATTATAATAGTAATATATTTCTTGGTTATATTACGATGGATACTATCCGCAATGCTCAAACATTCCAGAGTTTAACGTCCTCGATCGATGAGGTTTTGAGGTTTCATGTCCTATACTAACTGTTGGTGTTAACTAACTATACATGTGTACATGTACATATGAAAGTGAATGGTCTACCGGCAAACGTTCTTATGATATAAAGCTTTCTTGTTCAGTCGATTATTTCTAACATGCATGCATCGTCATCATTTGATTCTTATGGCGTCTTCTTGTAACTACAATTTGAGGTGCTGCATGTTTATAGACGGATATGGCTATTGATACAACCGAGGCATTCCTCTGTTAAGTAATAAACTTAATTTAGTAAATGTTAGATGAAGAATTGTCTTTTAGAAGATTCATGAACTAGAGTGAAAGTTCATCTTGAAAGAAGTAATTCATGTATTTGGGGTATTCATGTACTTGGGTATTCCAATCGTCATGTACTAAGAATGTGATATCCCGTATTTTAGTGTATTTTAATTGAATGATTATTTTAATTAATTTAGAAATTGGTTCTCTTAATTTAAATTTATCGGATTTCTCGTTGGTTTATTTTTATGATTTTTAATTTGTGAAAATTATTTTGATATGTTTTCTTAATATTAATTATTGTTTTGCATTTAAATTGCTCTTTAATTTAAATTAGTTTATTTGTGGGCTTTAAAATTATTGTGTTGGATTTTATTATTATTTTATTTAAGCTATTTACTGCGTTTGAATTATTTTATTTAACTTACTATTTTGAAATTATTTTCGTTGGATCAATTTAGTGACCAAAGTTATGAGGACTGGACTTCATTTTTTTTTCTCACTTTTTCTTTTTTCCCTTTTTCTTTTTCTTATTCCTTCTTTCTTTTTTCCCTGTTTCTCCTCCCAGCCGCGCGAGCCCTCCCCTCTCTCTTCCCGTCTGAATCTTTGACTGCCCCTAGCGCCGCCCGTTACCGACACCGCCCTTCCCATCCTCTTCTCCTCCGGGCGGCGACCTCACCCCTCCGATTCCAGCCTCTTCCGTGCTACCGTTTGTCCCCATGCACGGCTTCAAGCCGTGGTGCCTTTTGAGCTCCAGTGGTGCTGTCGTGCCACCACTAGCTACCAGCTTTTCACCACACCACCCTTGACCTCCTAGCTACCTAACCCACCCATTCTTAGCCCCAATCTGCTACCGGTGAAGTCCCTCTAACTCATTTTCCGATTTGAGCTTTTTAGCCTCTAACTGCCACCCACGGCCAACCACCACTACCATTAGCTTCACCAACACCTCTAAGCCAACCCTATCAATCTCTAGTATTCGTTTGTTCCCGTTCAAAATCTATCATTTTGAGACCCACGGCCATAGTGCATTTTGCATTGTTTGGTTGCTGTCCTACCACTTCTAGCATCTCCGTGGTCCTTCAAAAAGTATATTATAGTACTGTAAGTATTTTTCGAAATAACTTTCGAGATTTAAATGTATTTTTGCGCTAACTCTTTTATTTACTGTGAACTGGTTGGTTGTGCCGGACTGAGTCCGAGGAGTAAGGGGGTCGGTTGGATTGGAAGATGGAGTTGTGTGATTGGATTATGCTGGGTTTTGTTGGCTGTTGAATATTTGTGTTATGTCATATACAATGCATTTGCACGCATGTCCATGTTTGTAAATGAAAATTAGGTTTTTGCATAATTGTATACATGTTCATGTATTTATTTGAAAACTGGATTTTCCTGTGAAAGATGATTTTGAATATGTTTTGAAATGTTCGGATTGAACGGTTGAGAAAAAAGAAAAAAAGACTGTAGGGATAGTGGTACGCATGAATGGTGGTATAGTCCCGCCTGTGATTCCCGACTATGGTGTACGCGGTAGGGATGGTGGTAAGCAAGGATGGTGGTATAGTCCCGCCTGTGATTCCCACCTACAGTGTTCTGATAGGTACTCATTGTGTGGAAAGGAACTATACGGATGGTGGTAAGCAGGGATGGTGGTAGAGTCCCGCCTGTGATTCCCGCTTATGGTGCAGGCGGTTGGGATGGTGGTATAGTCCCACCTGTGATACCTACAGTGTCCGATAAATAGTTGAATTTTGTGTCAATCATTTTCTGGAAAAATAAAGGATAATATGTTTGGGCCAAAATGAGATTTTGGCATGTGTTGGAAAATATTCATTTTTGAAAAAAAAAATGATATTTTGGGTTTGATGCGTATTTCATCATATGCATGAATGTTGGTTGCATTAATGCACTTTTATCTCATGGGTTGTTTAGATTATTACTTATCTGCGCTACTGTTTTATGGTACTGTAGATTTTGATGCAAATGAGAATTTGGAGCCTGAGGGATCGACTCTATTGGAGGAGTGACGTGTGGTCATTTTGGATTTATGGGATTTGTTTCCCACTCTTATATGTATTTAGTTTGTATTATATATATTTTTAAGTAAATAACTGTATAACTTTTTTAAGGCATTTTATTTTGATAATCTGTATTTAAAATTATGATATTTAGTTGACTTATTTAATTTATCCGTTGCGACTTTTGTGATGCTCTTGTTGCATGTAGTACACACTTGAGTACTTATTATTGGGATGCATGACCCGTGTTATCATCATCCCGACATCACGATTCCCGCATTTTCGTATGTGGGAGTCGGGGCATCACAAGGAAAGTTCATGTATTAGAGTAAATGTTAGGTGAATCTACAAGCCTATAAATACCCATTTATGTATTGGCACAAAGCAAGCCACTTGATAAATAATTTAGTTAGAGCTTTTCTCTTCCCTCTAGAATAGAAAATATGTTTTTCTTCTCCAACATCATCTTGATCTTGGTTCTGCTTCTACTCTTCAGAGAATGCTTCACCGTTGCAGATGATACCCTTTAGATGGGTGAGTCACTCTCAGCGAATATTGGCGACAGCCTATTATCTCCTAATAACAAATTTGAACTCGATATTTCAAACGAGGTAATTCTTCAAAAATCTACCTGGGGATTTGGTACAGAGTGTTAGAAGACAAGAGGAATATTATTTGGGTAGCAAATAGAGAAAACCATTTGTCTGACCCAGCAAGTTCAAGACTCGAATTCTTGAATGACGGCAATCTAGTCCTTCTGCAAGCTTCCTCCAAGATACCATTTTGGTCCACAAATTTGAGGTATCTCCCGTCAAATTCAACTGAAGCAACACTTCTTGATGATGGGAACTTTGTTTTAAGAGATAGGTCGAATCTTTCTACTATATTTTGGGAGAGTTTCGATCATCCAACTGATACATGGCTGCCAGATGCAAAGCTTGGAATCGATAAGGTAAGAAAAGTACCAAAGCAACTTATTTCATGGAGACATTCAGAAGATCCGTCACCGGGTGTGTTCTCGTTCGGTCAGACCCAAATGGAGACATTCAATTTATCCTAGAGTGGAACAACTCCCATTTTTATTGGAGTAGTAGAGTCTGGAACAATTCATCTTTGTTCTCCAACATTTACATAATGTCAAATAAAATGAAACCTACATTACTTTTCTGATCTTCCTATTACTTCTCTTGATGCACATCTTTCGATTACTTCTACCGGACAGATCATGGAAATTGGGTCTCGTTTGGCGAACGAGCTCTGACTTTGGGCTCAACCGAGATCATCACTATCAAATGTCTATGCATTGTGTGGTGCATTCGGTATTTATAACAATAATTCATCTAACCCTTGTGATTGTCCAAAAGGGTTTGACCCATTTTCAGATAACGAGACCACACTATACGTTGGTCAAGTGGTTGTCTGTGGAAACACCCTTTGCAATGTGAAAACATTAATGGCCAACAAGATTGGTTCCTGAAAATGTCAAACATGATATTTCCTATTAACTCGAAAGCATATTTGGGTGCTAGGCCGGGATCATGTGAATTAGCTTGCATGAGTCAATATTGTTCTTGCACGGCTTATGCTCATACCAGCAGCGGGTATATGATATGGAAAGGAGATCTTTTGAACTTACAGCGATCCTCAGATAATGGTGAGGCAGGACAGGATATATATCTCAAATTCGCTGTCAAAGAGCCTCAAAATACCAAAGGTAGGATCAATATGATGGTGTCCACATAAGTTTATATTATCTTCTTACTTAATGAATACGTAATTTGGTCCTAGTTCTAGAGCTAATTTATAGTCTTTCTAATCATCATAACCAGGCAACAAATGGGAAGTATGGGTGATTGTGGCCTTGCTGGTCCTTGTAATGGTGCTAATCTTATGCCTCTCAGTTAGTTTCTCAAGCAAGGGAAAAGCTCAATTGCAAAGGTAAGTAATTTATCTGACCAAGTTTTCGGGAGAACTCCAACAAGCCTCACCAACATATTCCAAACTCCTTTAATTGCTTTTGTAAGAGAAAGTACAGGATCTTCTATCAAAATGACAAAAGTTGCTTCATTTTGTATCAAACAGGAGATGTGGTTTCAAGCTATGATCTACTGTTATTTGATTTTAATGTTGAACTTCATGCAATCAATGACAAAAATTCAATTCGTTTAGTTACTAAACCCATCTCAACTCATTTCAACTCATCTTTACAACTTTTTCAAATTCCAATACATAATATAATAAATAATTCAACTTTGGTCAATATCCTAATCTCAGGTAATTAGTCTCTAAAGTTAGATCAACTAATATACATCCATTTGATATGCTATGTCCTATTGATACTTCATGCTATATCCTATTTTTAACACATTTTAATAATTTTTGTATCCATGAAAATTATTTCTCATATCTAAAACACTCCTTGCCGTTTTAGAGTTGGGAAGACTAAAGAACCTACAGGAGTTGAATTTGGATTATTCCTCTATTGACAAAAGCTTCCTCAATAAAGTTGGAGTTATGACTTCCCTTAATGTATTGACAATATCAAACAATGGACTCAATGGAAGTTTGCCCATCGTTCAATATCAAACTTCATGCAATCACAAGTGAAGGAGTTGTTCTAAGTACAGTCCTTAGAACTAGGCTCCGCATACTCCATTGTTTATCCTATTCTCCATGTTAGCCTAGGTCAAATGACCAAAAAGCCCTACTCCAAATGGCCAAAATCCTTCCAGAAATCATATGCGGACACTGAGATTTGGTTTTGTTTTGCCACTGCCCAGCCCACGCGACATTTCTCTGCGTCGTTCGAAATCTGGCATTGTGCTCAGCTCCTCCACCACTGGCATTTTGTTAGAGTCCTTCTATGTACAACCAGCAGTGGGAAACTGCCGGGTAGTCACTGACGTGGCAGAAGCCTACATATTAAAAAAAAAAAAAACTAGAAACTAGATTTCAGAATCTTACTCTAGATTTCAGACTTGCTTTTGTTGGTGTCTATATTTCACTTTCTTTTGCTTTTGTAAGTTAAGAAATCATCGCAGATTTCAGATTTCACACTTGCTTCTGCAAAAGCAAGTTAAGCAAAAGCATAATCGCTTTTGAAATCTGGGTTGCCGAGCAAAAGCAAACTACCAAGCACCGAACCAATCGATTTTGTTGTCGACAAAGAGGAGGATAATACATCATATTACGATTTTTTATGCCTCTTTGAGTGGACAACTGGTATCCTTACATCACAGCTAAAGAAAAAAAGAACGAGAAATTTTGATTAAAAAAGAACTAAGTTAATCGTCGTCATCGTGTTCATCATTTTCTTGCAGATCTGAGAGAGAGAGAGAGAGAAAGAGAGAGACAACTATTTGACTTGAAATTCAAGATCCTCTTATCAACAAAAGTTTTGGGTACTCTCTCCTACTGTCTTAATTGATATTGTTCTTGTTCCTTTTTCTCTGATGATGACGATGACCGCGATGATGAAGGCGAGGATGACGATGATGGGGATTGATTTCGTGGGACAGCTAAAGATGAAGGGAGATGATTAAAAGCTTGGAGGGGGGTGAATTTAGGGTTACAATATGGAGAGTAAAAGGAGGGAGAAAACAAAAAGGAGAGGGAGAGGTTCGGCGGAGATAGAGGGAGGGAGAAATAAAATTTGTAAGAAGAAAGGGGGGAGGGAGAGGAAGTGGAAAATGAAAAAAAAAAAAACACACTGTAAATGACATGGACACGTCGGTTGTAGGCCGGTTGCACCAGGAGGTTGTATCAATCATTTACCGGAAAGATTACCCATCTCATCCAGCATTTCTTGAACCTATTAATATGCTTTATTTTTGGTAAGATTATATTTAACTTAGACAACATCAAGATACACAAGGAGTATACTTCAAATACACCTATTAAGAGAGGGAAAAGAGCTTGGGAAACTCCTGAATACTAAAGTTAGGAATACAAAGGTGGCTATTATCCAATGGAAGTATAGTAGAAGTGCAGTTGATTATTGTTCAACACTTTTTTTTTCTCTCTTTCCTTATATATCTTTATTCATTCAGATGTTTAGTTCCTCTCCATGAGTAGGGGTGGATTGCTTCTGGAAAGCACGTCACAAGCATTCAAAACCCAAATACAAACATGTATACAACAATGAATGATATTAAATACTGTGATGACTACAAATACTCTTGTGCCAGAAAGTTCCTGAACCAAAGGCGTAATAGAATGAACCCAGAATTTTTGGATCCAATCTTCTAATATGATATTACTATAGAGTCTTGATCTCTAATGCTACTACAAATTGTTTGATGAGTAAAACTAGTTCAAATTTAAAATCAGGCTAATGGATTTCATCCCTCATGAGGCTCCCATAAGCTATCACCAATCTCTTCAATTACTTCTGCCCATGTTGTCGTCAATAACATCTCTTCGATGTTGCATATGCCGAATTTGAATTAAAGAATGGAAGTGTTGATCAACAGATTCTTCAAGAATATTATTAAGGATGTTGTTTCGAAGAAGTATAGATTATACCTAATGGAAAAAACAGTAACAATATGAGCATTACGGGATGACTCTTATACCTGTGAGAGGGATGACGCTTATACCCATTGGCACAAAGGAAGGGGATGGCGCATGACGGGGTGAAGGCTCGGTACCGGGGATGAGCGACGAAGCTCAGGAGGAAGGGGAAGGGGGATTTTAGTCTTGGGAGGAAGGGGGAGTAGTCTCTTATGAGGAAGTGGAAAGTGGGAGGAAGGGTTTCAGGTCTTCATAGTGAGACGGCTTCTTATTGAAGCTAAATGAAACAGTTTGTTTTTGCCACGTTGGGTGTGCGCTTGCAGTCCTCGATTGCATACCCATCCTATAATTTGAACATTATTAGCCACTCACAAAATCTAACCCTTTCGTTCCTTGATAATGTATACCAACCAATTGGTATGTAGACAAACAAACCACTTTGTTGCAAGTGCATTTTTGGTCTTATTCTCAACCGTTTAGATCCTTTTGTGAGTTTAATATATAATTCATTTTGCCTTCAATTGACATCAAAGTTTCCAACACGGACTCAAATATAGTTTTCTCAATATACATAACATCGAGACTATGCCACAATTTTAACATCGATCAGTACGGGAGTTCGAAAAATATGTTCTTCTTTGTCCAATTCAGCTCATTCGCAGTTTGTTTCTCTTTCGTTGTTTTTTACCAAATTCATTACTACCGATATTTACCAATTGTGTAAGTACATCTTGACAAAAAAAAAATATGGTAAGGGTGCCCCCATTCAACAGTGCCGTTAAACATTCTACAGTTTCCACGCCATTTATGGTCACTAGGTAAAAATTGACGAAGACCCATGAAGCATAATTTTCTCTCATACGTAAGCCACTCAGATTGGGTGTATTTGTTATAGGTCGGACATGTCATTTTCCCCATAGTACTCCAACCTAAAAGTTTTCCGTAGGCGGGAAAATCATTTGTTGTCCATAACACGGCAACATGCATCTTGAACGAATTGCCTGTTGATTAATCAAACATTGTTGAGTGCAATCTAGAAACAGTTCAAATGATGGTTTATACGTTCGAATGAAAGAAAGTCACGCCTCGAATGGTGGAGAAACCATTCGAGAAATTGTTAAATATTGCTTTCGGCCGCATATTCTTTATGTTCGAACAATACGTGCCATTCTATATTGTTTGAACGGTTATGTAACCTTTCAAAAAGTGCCATCCGTTTGAATGCATAATTATTCAATCGAATGGTATAACATAAAACAATTTCTCATTGTTTTAATAAGCATATAGTTTTATGAACATTCATGCATATAGTTTTTAAATTTCAAGTTGAAAATGGCTTATAGGGGAAGGAAGCATGGTAGATTAAGGCAACCCTCCATAGAAGAATTTCGAGAGAGGACTATTTTATTAGTGTCAGGTGAAGATCTCTGGCTTTTAGGATCTTCTTTGGGAGGGTTATTCCTTCGTCAAGTGTGGTTGGACAGTAATCTTCGACCAAAAGGATGAAGGTAGGGTCATTATTTCCTATATCAACATCGTATGTGAATTTTATAGAGCGCTTGATGGTGCCAGCCGAGATGACAAGGCATACATGATCTTACTCTGAGGAGCCTCAGTTACATTTTCAGTGGACACGCTCTCCGATTTTATTGGTATCCCTTGATTGCCCACTGCATATCCAAACATGGTGCCCAGGGAGTCTATAGATGTGAGTGATGGGGAGACAACTGAGGATGAGGGAACTAATGTAGATCGACTCGATGGCCTCGTTGATCATGGGGTTCGATAGTTAGTTTTTGGTCCAGATGCTCCTCCCTATGATGGGACAAAAAGCATCAAACAGGCCGATTTATTTGGTTTCTTCAAGATTATGAATATAATCATCGACAACAACATTGATCCTCGATAGTACAAGATTGAGGTTAGCATAGATCGATCAAGGTTTATGATACATATCGCTCGTGGTGTGCCAATCAATCTAGTGAGTTATATATTCGCTAGGATTGTATAAGAGGCACACTACATTATGATAGATATATTGTCATTTGGGATCCTGATCACACGATTTCTATTAGCTGTAGGGATCTTACCAGATATTCCTGAGCGTGTTTGGGAGCCGATTGGACCGATCAACTCCTCGATCTTGTCACTCGAGATCGTCTTCGTGCTCCCATTACAGAGCCGGTCCAGACTCAGAGAGATGCACACCCAAGAGATCATAGCTTATTGACTGGTGAGACATCTACACAGGAAGCATCATGCACTGCTATTCATGAGGAGACTGCAGATATAGTGCATGTAGAGATCTGCGCACAGACATCAGAGGTGATTAATGCCGTGCATTTGGAGATCTGAAGTGCCATCTCTGACTTACGTACAGAGATTGCTAGCATCTCTGCAACTCAGGTGACTATCAGTACTCGACTAACACAGCTAGAGGCACGCCTAGTTGGAGTCGAGGAGGTGGTAAAAGATTTGGGCGGGTAGTAGTGTGCATCTTTTATTTGCATTTTTTTTTTTTTTTGTATGGACAATAATTTGTATTTTTGTAAAATTAATTTAATTATGAATCATCTTTTTCTTTTCTAAATTAATTATTGATTTTCATTATATATCTTCTTTAATTGCTAATTTTATATAAATTAAATATTTGTCCATAATTAAGTAAGGTGTTGTGTTGCCATCAAAAGTTGTAAAACTTCTATCACCATTCAAACGAAATATATCAGCCTTTGAAAGTCTTTCCATTCCCACCAAATATTTCTGCAATTAATTTCTATTCAAACCCTTCAGTTTGCATTACAATAGATGAACCTTGACGTTTGAACTGTTTTATAAGTTGTTTAAACGGTAAGTCAATTTCTCAATAAATTTAGTCACTTAACACCGCCAATTTCTTGTTCGATCCTATATAATATCCGTTTGAAAGTATATTTTATTATGTTCAAAATGTTTAGTAATGTTCGAATGGATATTTTATTAGGGACAAAATTTCTCATCCATACATATATTGTTAGAACTAAAAATTGACTGTTCGAACAGTTAACGATTTTCGTTGATTTTTAGAAATTCAAATTTCATCCCCAAAACTAGGGGTGATAAACGGTCGGTCCGAATCGGACCAGACTGAGACTGAGACCGGTCCATGTTTTAGAGGACCGAAAAGCTTCGGTTTGGTCCCGATCCAGGGTTTTTCTACCCCAGATCGAATCGAATGAAAAATAAATAAAAAATATATATTTATATATATTAGTTATATAATAATTGTATAATTTATTATGTAATTTTCATCTAACCTATCACCATTAACAATATAAAATTTTAAATATGTTATTAACACTTGTTAATATTCTATCAATTAACCAATATATGATATCAATTAGCTAATTATATAGTAATTATATAAATTAATAATGTAATTTTCATCTAATTTATTATCATTGACCATATAAAATAGTTTTTATTGAGTTAGTTACATAATCCATATTAATAAGTCACTTAATTTTAATTTTATATTTTAAATAAATTTTTTTATTAATTGATTTTTAAAAAATTAAAAAATAATTAGGCCGGACCGAAGGGACCTACCAGACAGATAGCTATCGGTCCGGAAAAATGATGGATCGAAAATATTCGGTCCTGACCAGACCGACCGATTTTTTTTTAAAATTATTTTTTAATTTTAAGAAGAGGACGGTACCCCAATTTTATTGATAGCCTTCACTTATGGAGGATGAATACCGTGGTTACAATCAGATGCCTAAGAGTTATAGATAATCATAAAATCCAAGCCTAGGCATCAACAAAAAGATATAGACTAACTCAAACACTATACAGTTATTAAATAAAAACAAACATAAGCCAAATCTTAATGAATCAATTAAACCCAACTAAATCTGCATAAAATCGAATAGTGTACTAAAAAAAAAATTGCATAAAACCTGCATAGAAACCTGCAAAATCCAAATTGGTTATGTTGAATAGCTTCAACAACGAAAAGCATGTAAGTAAAGAAAAGAAAAGAATCACAACACCAGGCCCTGCAACCTGCACTAAGCAAACCTCAATCTCAAAAAAGGTAAAGAGCATTTGTCATGGTATAATAAACCTTTAAGTCTTCTAGGAATAAGACTATGAGCACGAAAATCCATACAAGAATTACAGGCTCCTTCTTTAGCAAAAAAAAATCAGCCACTATATTGTGCTCTCGAAAAACATGACAAATGCGACAATTAAGAGACCGAATAAGCTCAATCACCTCTTCCCAAAAATCCCATAAGTACCAGTGGGAACATTCACCACGATGAATCCTTGAAAGCACCATCATAGAATCTGTCTCAACTATTATATCCAGTAATCCTATATCTTTACAAAGTCTAAGACCATCTCTCAAAGCCCAAAATTCAGCTACAATATTGGTCTGAGTTTGGTAGTGACGAGAAAAACTAGCAAATAAATCTCCTCTATAATCGTGAACCACACCACCATTGCCAGATAAGCCGAGATTACCAAGCGAGCAGCCATCTATATTTAATTTCCAATAACCACAATTAGGAGGTTGCCAAGCAAAAGTTTTAGCTATAGTAACTCGTGGCACAATGATAGGAAATCTAATGCTCCGCAATATCTCTTAGTCCCGAGTAGATCAAGACATGAACTTCATAGGCACCACAAACACATTTTGAATCTGTAATATAATAGTCGACACAATATGTTCCCAAGTGAATTTACCCTCTTCCATACGAATCTTACAACAGAAAAACCAAAGTCCCCAAATAATCATAATTGGAATAAAGCCACGCACTATTCCCAACTAAGAAGAGCATTTGGCTTTCGACCACCAAAGAAAAACTCGATCAAAAATACTTTGACCTCTCCTATATCTCACATCTAACCTCTTGGAGAAGAACTCCCATATTTTTTCAGCTAGAAAACCATTCCCAAACAAATGTTCTTCCGTTTCAATAGCACCTTTATCCACACAACAATGGCAGCGGGATTGTAACTGAATACCAAGTTTTTTAACATCTATATCAATAGGCAGTGCATAATTCCAGAATTGCCAAGCAATATAAGAGATCTTCCTTGGAAAACCTCATTGCCAGGTCCATTTTTTCCAATGGGGAAGGTCTGAATGCCATTTAAAATATTCCATGCTCCCTTAGTCAAAAATTTACCATCTGATGAAGGAGCCCATATGACAGTATCTGAACCTTGTTTCAGCCGAATATTAGACTGTAGAATTTCATTGCATAAATCAACCCTAACTAAAGTAGAAGGAAGAGGAATATCTCAATCGACTAGAGATAATAAATCACAAACCTGTAGCAAAGGGGACTCAATCACTTGAGCCTTACCAACTAGCACACCAGATGGAAGCCAAAGTTCAAACCAAAAGTTGACATTGCCCTCCCGAACCTTCCAAAGCCCATGATTAAAGAGTAAATGGACTCTATGAATTACATTTTTTAAGAAACTAAATCCACAAGGAAGTTGAGCAGCTTTTAAAGGTGACATATTCCTCAACTATTGGCTCTTAAAAAAATTAGCCCAAAGGGAATCACTTACAATCAATTTCCAATCAAACTTGAATAAAAGCGAATCTTGCACTTCCTTAAGATATCTCACCCCCAAACCACCTTCTTGAATTGGTCAGCAAACATTCCTCCATGAAACCCATACTTTTTTCTTTCTCCCCTCTTTGAAACCCCACAAAAATTCTGATAACATACGCATTACCAGAGAAATTTTAAGCACAGACAGAATATGAATCGGCACACTATTAAGGACATGTTTCAAAAACACCAATCTACCACCGGAGGAAAGAAGATTTCTCTTCCAACCTGTAACTTTATTTCAGATTTTCTCAACAAGCGGCTTTAACATAGAAGCTGTAAGTCTACCAGTATGTAGCGGCACACCAAGATAAGTACAAGGAAATTTACCCTCACTAAAGCCCAAAGCTTCCAACATCTAATGTTTCCTAGCATAATTTATTTTTTTGGAGCAAAACAAGCTAGACTTTTCTGCATTAATCTTTTGTCCCGAAACTGATTCATAAGTTTTCAAAAGACCTCGCAAGGACCGTTTGTCACCTTTCATGAAAATCAGTAAATCATCTGCATAGAGAAGGTGTGAAATTCTCAAACAAGATCTCAAAATATTATAAGACTTAATGGTGCCCATACAAAATTGAGAGTCCAATAATCTAGAAAGGACATCTTACGATAAAATAAAAAGATAAGGTGAAAGAGGACCTTGTCTTATCCCACAGGAAGTTTTGAAGAAACCCTTAGAAATTTCATTCAACATAATCGAAAAGGTATGAAAGGAAATGCGCTGAAGAATGAGGTCACACCAACTAAGGGAGAAGCCGAGTCCCTTCAAAACTCGAAGAAGAAAACATCAATTCACCCGATCATATGCCTTCTCCATATCAATTTTACAAATCACATCCCCACCATGAACTTCTTTATCCAAACCAATGACCAATTCTTGTGCAATGGAGATATTATCAAAAATACTACGATTGTTAACAAAAGCTGATTGAGCTAGTGAGATTAACTTGCTTAAAATAGGAGCCATACGATTCACCATAATATTTGAAAAAATCTTATAAACCACACAACATAAACTAATAGGCCTGAATTTAATGAGGCTATCCGGTTTATCCACTTTTGGAATAAGGACTAAATTCGTAGCACCATAGAAAGTGGGTAACGGACAACCATTAAAAAATTCAATAGCCGCTTGCCATACATCATCTTGAACAATATCCCATGCCACTTTAAAAAATTCTGCCAAAAAACCATCGGGCGCCTGGCAACTATCATTCGGAATAGAATCAAGTGTCTCTTTAACTTCTTGCACAAAAGGAGGTTGAAGGAGAGCCGCATTATCCTCCTCTGAAACCAGCTTAGGAATGAGAGAAAACACATCCTCATCTATAACAACTAGTTCGGAAGCCAAAAGTTTTTGATAAAAATTAATAGCACCAACACGAATCCCCTCAAGAGTCTTTAAAGAAGACCCATCCTCCAAGGTTAAAGAATTAAGAATATTTCTTCTCTTTTTATTCAAGACACTCACATGGAAGAACCGAGTATTCGCATCACCTTCCTTCAACCATAAGATCTTCTCTTTATCCAACCATAACTGATGTTTTGCCTTAAGTTGTAACATTTGATTTTCAGCCCTCTCAGAATAATATCCAGTAACCTCACTCTCTAAACTAACCAATTGATCCTCCATCAATTGTTAGTCCTTATCCACATGCCCAAAAGTTGAAACATTCCATAGTTTAAGAGCATATTTGAGCTAATATAAATTCTTGGCCACCCGATTCAAAGCATTACAATTCATATGAGAATCCCACTCTCTTTACTAGAGGAAGGAAATCATCATGAGATGTCCACATTCTTTGAAACTGAAACTGTCTTGGGCCTAAAAAACTACTATATTGTACCAACTCAGTGCACATAGGACTATGATTAAAGGAGGTGCGAGGAAGATACTTCATTTTAACATGCTGGAATCTACTTAGAAACGATGGATTAACAAGAACTCTATCCAGTCTAGCCCAAATACGACGACCCCCATTTTGACCATTGCACCAAGAAAATTTAGATCCCTTAAAAGGAATCTCTAACAAACCACAATCATGAATGAGATTATTAAAATCATGTTTCGCCCTAGCAACCCAATGAACACCCTCTACCTTTTCACTATCATCTCCAATAATATTAAAATTGCCCGCCAAAAACCAAGGCCTTCCTTCACAATCAAAGCTCCTAATATCTTCCCTCAAGTTCAGCCACATTTGCCTAAAACAGCTAACATAAACAAAAGTAACAAATATTCTATCATCACCAAGCGAGAACCAAGCCGATAAAAGTTTATACGTAAACAAACCTGTTGAAAAATGTATATCCTCATCCCAAAATAGCCAAATTTTACCACCCTCTGCTGAATTCGAAACAAAATTTTGGAGTTTCAATTTTCGTGCCCAAAATTTCAGATTATTGTCATCCAAGAAAGGCTCCATAATAGCAACAATACGAGGTTTAAAGTTTTTTATAATACGGGACAAACGACTTCGAGAAGTACACACATCCCTAATATTCCACGTAAGGATATTAAACATAATTAAAGATATTTTTTGGAGTGAGTGGTGACTCCACAAATCACTTTAGACTTCATTTTTCTTGATTCCAAAATTTTCCTAATTATTATTCCCATCTCCGGGTCAGATGCATAATGCTTTACAGCAATGTTTTTAGCCTCCAACAGGCCTTCAGAATTTGACACAACAACAACATTCTGCCTCTTACTTATACTTAATTCCTCTTCATTTCTTGGTCCATTTTATCAATAACATGATGCGCAACACATCCCAATTCATATTCCAAAATTTCATCCACCATTTTTAAAGAACTACGTGGAGAATGCTAATTAACCAGATTCAAGTAAGTTTCACAAGGAGTAACATTTTCCTCTAACTCCTCCACAGGTTTCTCAACTGAATGCACTTCAAATAACACCAAAGGACTTTGCCTATTATCCACTTCTATATTCCTCATAATTCATTCTTTAGAGACATAAAAAACCCCAACATCTTCCTCACAAAAATTCTGCCTCTCCTTAATCTTATTGATAGAGATGCACCCCAACAAAGCTCCAGGGCCTGATGGTATGCCACCTCTATTCTTTCAAAAATTTTGGCCTCAAATTGGTTCCTCCATCACTTCTGCTGTCTTACATGCTTTGAACCATGGTGTAATGCCTCAAGCCCTCAATCATACTTTTATCACTCTGGTCCCTAAGAATAAGTCCCCTCAAACAGTTAATGATCTTAGACCTATTAGCTTATGTAATGTTACATATAAGCTAATTTCTAAGGTTATTGCAAATAGAATCAAGCAAGTCTTACCTGTGGTGATTTCTGATACCCAGTCCTCTTTCATACCTGGACGACTCATCACAGATAATGTCCTCGTGGCCTATGAAGTTTTACACTATCTGAAGAGGAAGAAGAAGGGAAAGAAAGGATTTATATCTATTAAGCTTGATATGAGCAAAGCTTATTATAGAGTCGAGTGAAACTTTCTTGAATCTGTTATGAGTAAGTTGGGCTTCCTTGAAAATTTAATTCAGCTTGTGATGATGTGTGTGAGGACTCCATCTTTTTCAGTTTTGATTGATAGTTCCCCTACTGGTTTTATAGTTCCTTCACGGGGTTTAAGGCAAGGAGACCCTATTTCACCTTACCTCTTTCTCTTGTGCACTGAAGGTTTGATCAGTCTTTTGAGAGCAGCTGAAAGAACCAAGTTTGTCACTGGAATACAGATTTGCCGTAGAGCCCCTAAGCTAAATCACCTACTGTTTGCAGATGATAGCTTGATTTTCTGTAATGAAAAAGTGGACACAAATGTAAGGTTGTAAGCCTTATTAAAGCAGTATAAAGTTGCTTCAGGACAACAGCTGAATAAAGGGAAAACTGCAATTGTCTTTAGTGCCATTGTAGATCAGACTAACAGACAGGACATTATGAATTTATGGAGCTCAACTCAAGTGCAGCAATATAATAAGTATCTTGGCCTACCACCTGTGGTGGGAAGGTCAAAATCAAGGGCTTTTGCAGGAATTAAGCACAAAGTTTGGCTAAAGTTGCAAGGATTGAAAGGGAATATGTTCTCTCAAGGGGGAAAGGAAATCCTACTCAAGGTAGTAGCTATGGCAATTCCATCTTATGCCATGAGTTGCTTCAAGCTTCCAACAAAGCTTTGTTCTGAAATAGAGAGTATGATGGCAAGATATTGGTGGGGTCAGAAAAATGAAGAGAAAAAGGTTCACTGGCTAAGCTGGAAGAAAATGTGTAGTTCAAAATTTGTGGGAGGTATGGGGTTCAAGGAGCTAGAGATTTTCAATATGGCTATGTTGGCAAAATAGGCTTGGAGGTTATTGCAAACCAAGAAGAGCTTATGGTCAGAAAAATGAAGAGAGAAAGGTTCACTGGCTAAGCTGGAAGAAAATGTGTAGTTCAAAATCTGTGGGAGGTATGGTGTTCAAGGAGCTAGAGATTTTCAATATGGCTATGTTGGCAAAACAGGCTTGGAGGTTATTGCAGACCAAGGAGAGCTTATTCCACAATATGTATGCTGCTAGATATTTTTCAGATGGGAACCTTTTGACAGCTTCTCTTGGAGGTAACCCCTCCTATGCTTAGAGTGACATTTGGGAGGCAAAGAACCTGCTAGTGAAGGATGGAAGATGGAATGTGGGTGATGGAAGCCTAATTCATATTTTAAATGATGCTTTGATACCTGGATTTCGAAACTTGAGACAAGAACTGGGAAAGGGCCAGAGTATTGAGCAACTTTGCCAATTGGACAACCAAGTTTTTTCTCTTATTGATCCAAGTACCAAATGGTGGGACCTTTCAAAAGTCAGAGCTCTATTCAATCCAAACATTGTGGATGCTGTAATCAAGTTGCATCCGAGCCATACTGGAGCAGTAGATTAGCGGATGTGGGAACATGAAAAGTCAGATTCTTTCTCTGTCAAAAGTGCTTATAGATTCTTTAAAACTTGTTTGGAACCTGAACTTGGAGAATCCTCTAATGGGGCAATGATGAAAAAGTTCTGGAATGCTCTCTGGAAATTAAAAGTTCCCCATAAGGTTAAGGTATTTGCATGGATAGCTTGTAAAGATAGCTTACCAACTAAAGCTAATCTGCTTAAGAGGAAAGCAGATATTGCAGGGCATTGCTGTTTTTGCCAACATCCCTTTGAGGATTTGAGCCATGTGTTGATATTATGTCCTTCCATCTATGACTTCCTAACACGCAGGTTTTCTGTTATTCAAAATGGTTTCTCACTACTGCAATGGATATTCTTTTCAAAGGCTCAACTGATGAACTGGCTAATTTTTTCTTGATGGTTTGGGCTTTTTGGTTCAAAAGGAATAAAATGGTGCATGATCAGATTGTTTTACCACCTCAGCAAGTTATTAACTTTGCTCTTACAAAGAAGTTGCATAGTGTTTTAGATAGGCATCAGTTGGGGTTTCCTAATTCTAAAAACCTGTTGTACAGATGGTCACCCCCACCAAAGGTTTTTCTTAAGCTTAATATTGATGGGGCTCTCAGCTTTGATTTAAACAAAGCTGGTATGGGTGCTGTTCTCAAGAATTATAGGGGCGAAGTGCTTATGGCAGTTAGTAGAGTTGAAACTGTGGCACTGGAACCAAAACAAATAGAAGCTGTGGCTTTATTGACGGGACTTCAATTGTGTAAAAGTATGGGTATACATAAGCTGATTATTGAAAGTGACTGTTTGTTCCTAGTTGACGAGGTTAACAGATCATCTGAGTCCTATAAGATCAATGGTTGCAGGTGTCAAAGGTTTGATGCAAGTTTTTCCTCAATGCAATATTTAGCACAGTAGCAGATTCACAAATGAGGCTGCCCATCGACTAGCTAGACATGCTTGGTCCATTGAAGATATGCTTATTTGGTGGAATAGTGTCCCTCCTATCATTGAGAATGTAATTTTCATTTATCAACATTATTGTAACCTATCTCAAGGTGTTATGCCTTTATGAAATGAAGTGATTTTCTATCAAAAAAAAAAAAAAGAATCTCTTCTCTTCGTTTCTTCCGGATCTCTTCCTGATCTACTTCAGGTTTCTCAATCTGACGCCACGCCTTCCTTGAATTTTTTTCTGTTTCACTATTTTCTCTCATTCCTTAATTTCTTTCCTTTGCAGTAAACAGTTTTTATCAGTGCCCTTGAATATGACATTTATGACAAAATGCAGGTAAGGTCTCAAAGATGACCTCCTGATATCGACTTCCAGGTTCACCTAAGGTCCCAATCCAGAAGCTATTCCGCAAAAGTTGCGAGACATCCATCTCAATACAACATCTCGCACCTTCCGGATGTGAAACACATGCAGTGACACTGTCTCTCCTAAAAAATCTTCCATAACCACCTGTAAGAATTTTCAACATAGATATGTGATAGAAATTTAGGGGTAATCTCGGTAAAAACATCAACACCAGGGCCTTTACAGGTTTAATATTTTCAACAAAATCAGGAGACCAATGAAAAATTCGATAAGGCATACCTTC
Organism: Pterocarya stenoptera; assembly: GCA_003123785.1. Lineage (NCBI taxonomy): Eukaryota > Viridiplantae > Streptophyta > Magnoliopsida > Fagales > Juglandaceae > Pterocarya > Pterocarya stenoptera. The sequence goes on along the minus strand of QEOT01001685.1, from coordinate 108,612 downwards.
AATGTCGAAGAATTCCCTCACCATAGCAGTGCAAAAATCCTCTTAATCTGTCAAGGGAACCATCACATTGGTCAATTTTCTCATCCTGCCCACCACAAGTTGCATCTTCAAGCCCCATCTCTGTTTGATGAACTTTCAGATCAGATCAAGAGAGGGTCCTTTCTACAAGAACTTCATAATGACAATGAAACGAAACGGAGAGGCAAACCGATCGATTTCCTTCTTTGAGAAGTGAAAGAACATTTCTCATTCTTAAAGTTTGGATGACGCATAGGGATATCGACTTTAGGAAGAGGTTTTGGGGACTCCACCATGATATCAATGAACAGACAGCATCCCGCTATCGCCTAAGGAGGGTCTGGCGTTGGAGGGGGCAGTTCCCGCCTGAGAAGTCATGTGACTAACCACACGAAGAGAAGTGATACGGTAAAACTAGAGAGAAAAAGAACCCTAGGCCACGTCAGCGAAAGTATCAGGATGCTTATAAAAAAAATATTTACCGTACCGACCGATTTGCACCCCTACCCAAAACTCATTTTTTGGGAGTATTTTTATTTCGTCACAAAAAAATCATCCCAAAATCAAATTTTTGTTGCAGTGATAGCATGAATATTTCTAAAACGGCAGTGCCATAAAGAAGTGAGATATAGACACATTATCTGATATTGTCTATAAAATTGTATGTATAATAAAATGGGATTGACACTCAATATGGATAATATTATGCGTAAAATTGTATGTATTTGTAAAAAACTTTAATTAGAAGCAAGATATAGACGTAATACTTTTCTTTAATTAAATTTAATATTAAATATTATAGGGTTAATCTGCTGTCTTTTATATATTTTGTAATTATAAAATAAATGGATGCTCTATTCAAAGGAAAACTCTGATGCTAAAGCCCTTAACACGCACATTCGGCAATAATTGCACTTGGAATAAAGATTTTATATGCACTTAATGTATACATATGAACGCATGTGTTATAAAGAATTTATTCACACATACCGTAATAAATATCGTAAGATTTGTGTTATTTTCCTTTTTTTTTCTCACTCGAACACTTCATATTCAAACAAGAAAACAAAAACAAAACAAAAACAAAAAAAAAATTGGGTGGTCCGGCCACGCGTTCTATTGGAGTTTACAGAATCATATAGAAGGACTGGAGTTAAAAGCTCAAGAAGCCAAACAGAAACAATTATCTTCTATTCATGTGATTGGCAGTTAAATTAGTTAGTCGACTATGAATATTAGTTGTCCAGATGGCAAGATGTAAGTGGTCATTGTATCTATAAATGAACTGATTGTATAGCATTGTAATTCATTCAATTCGATAATAATGAAAAGTATTGATTACATTTTTCTTCCATAGTTCTCTGTTTTCTACATTTTACATGGTATCATCGTGTATAAGTCTTCCGTTGCCCTCTTAAGTCTTTCTTGATTCTTTCTCGCTTCTATGGCGGATCCTACTGTGAATACTGGATCTACTGCAAATTCTGCTTCTATGGCAAATGCTAGTGGCTCTTCAAGAAACCCATCTGATGATTCTTCAATTCCTTACTACTTGCACCCATTGGATAATCCTGGAGCACTCTTAGTTTCTGAGATCTTTACTGGTGAAAACTACGTTGCATGGAGTAGATCTATCTCCATTGCTCTCACAGTAAGGAACAAGATTGCATTCATAGATGGTACACTGCCACAATCCAATCTTGTTGATTCTCGGATTCGAACTGCTTGGTTAAGAGCAAATAATCTTGTTCTATCTTGGCTAATGAATTCAATAGCCAAAGAGATTCGTGGGAGTCTACTGCATTTCACAAGTGCATTTGACATTTGGGAAGAACTCAAGACAAGGTACCTTCGTAGTGATGGTCCAAGAGTCTTTTCTCTAGAAAAGTCTCTTAGTTCAATTTCTCAAGGATCAAAATCTGTTACAGAGTAGTACTTTAATGAATTCAAGGCTCTCTGGGATGAATACACCAGTTACAGACCAATTCCAAATTGTAGATGTAGAATACTCAACAAATGATCTTGCAATCTCTTAAAGAACTTCACAGACAGGCAGCAATCTGATTATGTCATGAAGTTTCTCATTGATCTGCATGATTCCTACTCTATGATGCGAAGTCAACTACTTCTCCAATCACCTCTGCCTTCTATGAGCAAAGTGTTTTCTTTGCTACTGCAAGAAGAAAGCCAAAGATCATTAACAAATGCTGTTGGCATTTCTATAGACTCTCATGCAATGGTTGCTGCACAAATGCAGAAACCTACTGTTACAAATGGTACTCGTTCCACAAAATCAAAAGCTAAAGTAGATGTCACCTGTTCCCACTGTGGATATACTAGACATCTTGCAGACAAATGCTTCCAATTATTTGGATATCCACCTGGATGGAAAGGCCCACGTGGCAAGAGAGTGTTCTCTACTCAACCTGGAAATGCAAACACCAAATTGTCTACTGCAAATGTTGCTTCTTCTTTGGAGACAGATTCAAGAATCTCAAATATATTTTCTCAAGAGCAAATTGAAAATCTGCTCTCCGAGAAAAGATAATCCAAGTAAGAACATAAAAAAGAATATTCATCTTGGTTGTGTATATTTCTTGGTTGTATCACGATGACGATACCATCTAAGATGCCGGAAACTTTTCAGAGTTTAACGTCCTTGACGAGGTTTTCGAGGTTTGTCCTAACAGTTGGTGCATGTTAATACAAACAAACTTTTCGGAGTTTTCATAATCTCAAGTTTCTTGTTCAATCGATCATCATTTGATTCTTATGGCCGGCGTGTTGTTGTACCTACAACTTGCGGTGCTGCTTGTTTTGTAAAGGACATGGCTATCGATACAAACGAGGCATTCCTCTTGATCTTGGTTTCTGAGGTTTCAGGTCCTATATATACTAATTGTTGGCGTTAACTAACTATACATGTGTACGTGTACATACGTGTACTAATTGTTGGCGTTAACTATACNTTGGCGTTAACTAACTATACATGTATACGTGTACATACGTGTACTAATTATTGGCGTTAACTATACATGATGTGGCGTTAACGTTCTTATGATATAAAGCTTTCTTGTTCAGTCGATTATTTCTAGCATGCATGCATCATCATCATTTGATTCTTATGGCATCTTCTTGTAACTACAATTTGAGGTGCTGCATGTTTATTGAGGGATATGGCTAGTGATTCAACCGAGGCATTCCTCTTGATCTTGGTTCTGCTTCTACTCCTCAGAGAATGCTTCACCGTTGCAGATGATACCCTTTCGATGGGTGAGTCACTCTCGGCGAATAATGGCGACAGCCTATTATCTCCTAATAACAAATTTGAACTCGGATATTTCAAACGAGGTAATTCTTCAAAAATCTACCTGGGGATTTGGTACAGAGTGTTACAAGACAAGAGGAATATTATTTGGGTAGCAAATAGAGAAAACCATTTGTCTGACCCAGCAAGTTCAAGACTCGAATTCTTGAATGACGGCAATCTAGTCCTTCTGCAAGGTCCCTCAGATACACCATTTTGGTCCACAAATTTGAGGCATCTCCCGTCAAATTCAACTGAAGCAGCACTTCTTGGTGATGGGAATTTTGTTTTAAGAGATAGGTTGAACCTTTCTACTATATTTTGGGAGAGTTTCGATCATCCAACTGATACATGGCTTCCAGGTGCAAAGCTTGGAATCGGTAAGGTAGGAGAAGTACCGACGCAGCTTATTTCATGGAGAAATTCAGAAGATCCATCCCCGGGTATGTTCTCGTTCGGTCTAGACCAATTAAACAAGTCCCATGTTTATTGGAGTAGTGGAGTCTGGAACAAGTCATCTTTGTTCTCCAATATTACGATACAGTTGGTGTCAAATGAAAATGAAACCTACTTTACTTGTCCTAATCTTCTTCTTTCAATTACTTCTACCGGACAGATCATGGGAATTGGGTTTCATTTCGGAAACGAGTTGGCGAATGTACTTTCGGCTCAACCGTGATCACTATCAAATGTCTATGCATCGTGTGGTGCATTCGGTATTTATAACAATAATTCATCTAACCCTTGTGATTGTCCAAAAGGGTTTGAACCATTTTCAGATAACGAGACCACACTAAACCATTGGTCTAGTGGTTGTGTGAGGAAACACCCTTTGCAACGTGAAAACAGTAATGGCCAACAAGATTGGTTCCTGAAAATGTCAAACGTTATATTTCCTATTAACTCGAAATTAATATATTTGGGTGCTATGCCGGGATCGTGTGAATTAGCTTGCATGAGTCGATATTGTAGTACTTGCATGGCTTATGCTCGTACCAGCAGCAGGTGTATGATATGGGAAGGAGATCTTTTGAACTTACAGCGATCCTCAGATAATGGTGAGGCACGACAGGATATATATATCAGACTTGCTGCCGAAGAGCGTCAAAATACCAAAGATAGGATCAATATGATGATGTCCACATAAGCTTATATTATCAGCTTCTTACTTAATGGATACGTAATTCGGTTGATCTAGTTCTAGAGCTAATTTATAGTCTTTCTTATCGTCATAACCAGGCAACGAATGGAAAGTATGGGTGATTGTGGCCTTGCCGGTCCTTGTAATGGTGCTAATTTTCTGCCTCTCAGTTGATTTCTCAAGCACGGGAAAGCTCAAATGCAAAGGTAAGTAATTTATCTGACCAAGTTTTCGGGAGAACTCCAACAAGCCTCACCAACATATTCCAAACTCCTTTAGTTGATTTTTTTAGAGAAAATACAGGATTTTCTATTAAAATGACAAAAGTTGCTTCATTCTGCATCAAACAGGAGATGTGGTTTCAAGCTATGATCTACTGTTGTTTGATTTTAGTACTAAACTTCATGCAATCAATGATAAAACAAACACAAAAGATGTTGAGTTACCGAAATTTAGTTATGAGAGTGTATCAGCTGCAACCAATAATTTCTCAAATGCGAATAAGCTTGGAGAAGGAGGGTTTGGACCTGTTTACAAGGTATGTATGTTTCATTCTCCTAATTGAGACGATCAACTATTATAAATTGACTTTGCATAAAGTTAAAGGCCTTGTGGTTCCCTTTCACAGGGGAAGTCACTTAAGGGGCAAGAAATTGCAGTTAAAATGCTTTCAAAAAGATCTAGTCAAGGGCTTGACGAATTCATGAATGAGACAACACTAATCGCAAAGCTCCAGCACAGAAACCTTGTCAGACTCTTGGGTTGCTGTATGGAAGCAGATAAAAAAATTCTAATATACGAGTACATGCCGAACAAAAGTTTGGATTTCTACATTTTTGGTGTGTCATTTGTTTCGTCATCTTGATGCTCATGTTATCTCATTACAAATACACGTATATACACATACACATGTGCGTGTGCGAATGCGTGTGCGTGTGCGTGTGTAATTTCATGTTCTTGAGAGCTAATTTGCTTTGTTGCACAATATAAACAGATCCAACTAAGAAAAATATGCTAGATTGGGGGACACGCATACACATTATTAATGGGATTGCTCAAGGACTGCTTTATCTTCATCAGTATTCACGGTTAAGAATCATACATAGAGATATGAAGCCCAGTAACATTCTCTTGGATAGTAAAATGAACCCAAAAATATCAGATTTTGGCATGGCTCGAATAGTTGGAGATAACGAAGCACAAGCAAATACAGACAGAGTTGTTGGAACTTAGTGAGTATGCTATCTACTTGTTATATATATGATACGTGGAATTGTTTGTAGAATTCAATGAGCAAGCTACTGAAAAGTTATTTACTAAATCTTGAAATGCAGTGGCTACATGTCGCCCGAATATGTTATGGAGGGTCTATACTCGATAAAGTCTGATGTGTTT
>QEOT01001685.1:91206-102741 GCA_003123785.1 Pterocarya stenoptera | reverse complement strand
GGAGGGTCTATACTCGATAAAGTCTGATGTGTTTAGCTTTGGAGTATTGCTACTAGAGATTGTGAGTGGCGAGAAGAATACAGGCTTCTATAACAGAGAGTCACTCAACCTTCTTAACCATGTGTGTAGCTTTTGTAACCTCTCAAGATCTTCTTGTCTTTTATGTCAATATAAATTATAGACTTAAATGCACTAACTTTTTAACAAAAATTATCTTGATTTGAAATGAAAATAGGCTTGGGAGTTGTGGAGAGATGAACGAAGTTTGGAGTTGATGGATTCAATGATAGGGCGTCCTTCTTCAGAGTCTACCATAGTGAGATTAATTAACATTGGGCTACTTTGCGTTCAAGCATACCCATCTGATCGACCTACCATGTTTGATGTGGTTTCAATGATGAGCAATGAACATGCAGCTCTACCTATACCCAAGCAACCTGCCTTTACCACAAGTCAGAATTCAATGCATGACTCGAATCCAAAAATTAATTATGCAGAAAATTGCTCAATAAATAGTGTAACTATTTCAGTGATGGAAGCTAGATCATGAGTCTACTCTTTTGTTTAACATAATTTTTTTGTCTGTTTATTGACCCTCATCATAATAAACCCCAACTTTTGTTTGCTTTTGCTTGATAAATGAATAAGTTATAGCATTTATGTGGCGCACTATGACCAACTCTTCACATTCTTAATTTGATCATAATTCACAACCAGACTGTAGGAAACACAATTTTACAATTTTTCCAATGACAGTATTTTAAAGTTAGTTCGAGGATTACAAACAAGCATTTCAAAATTGTGTTTGCTATAAATACAACGTTTGTTCTATCATCTATGGCTTAGTTAATGCCGAGAAAAGCAGAAGGTAGCCATTGTTGAAATTTCGAGAATCCCAATGAATCAAGATGACATGTCAAATTATTGTAGAAACTTGATAGAGAGGGGCACCTGCATTGAGGAAGACAGTTACTCTTTTCAGTGTTCCAAATCATTCTTTAACTTGAAGCTTGGAGCTGGTGGGCATGAAGTTTGGAAGTGGAGAGATCATGTTTGTGTGCGTCTTTTGAGTTGCCCGGCCATGAGTCAAATCTGCAATTTCAAAAGCAGCCTTTTTCAAATCGGAATCTTAGGTGGCGTTCAAACAAACTTTCTTCGTAAGATTTTACTTTTCCTCGTGCGCTTGGTCCAGCTCCCAGCTTGCAAGGTGCAGAGAGCTTAATATCAAGCGGTGGCCTCATGATCAAGAGCTTGAAGTCCCTCTACGTTTTTTTTTTTTTTTGCTGCATATGTGCTGAATTAGATGTGCATTGATCGATAAAGTCCGAGGCATAGGGATGATAAAAAGATCGGTGAACGGAAAACCGGACCGAATCAACTGAACAGGTGAGTTTGGTCAGGTACCAATTACATTTTTTTCAAAAATGGTGGAAACCGGTCTGGTTCCAATTTTCTTTTTTCTTATACCGGATCGAACCAGTTCTTATATATATATATATATATATATATATTATATTATACAAAACTAGGTGAAAGTAACTGCTTAGTTTATATTTATTTTTATTTTTTTAGAACTAATTTTTTATTAAGAAGGACGTAATGTTTTTGGTTAATTAAATAACGATGTAATGTTTATATAATTTATAAATAATTATACGCTGTAATATATTATAAAAGAAGAGCATTAATAGATTTATAGAAGCTATAACATAGTCCTATAAATAAACATCGGACATAATTTTATAAAAGTTGTTTGAGATAATTTTGATTCTAGGATGACGATTCCTTATCTTCCTCGTCTTCCTATAAAGAGGTTTGTATTATCGTTTCTTAGTATTTTAATGGACATAGAATTTTGATGGAAGCTCTAGTACTTGTTGATTTTAATGGACACAGAATAAGGTTCACCAAACCTGATTGATAGCTATAATTAAGAAGGGACCGAAAAGGGTTGGGATAGCATCCATTTCCCAGCTGTCAGTCTTCATTGACGTTAGATACTATGGGCTTCATTAAAAAAACCATTACAATGGAGATCTCTGTCAAAATGTGCCAAAAGAACACTATTAGAGTACTGGGTATAAGTGGGTACCAAACCTAACTGCAGGCACGATCGAGGATGGGCTGAGCCTAAATAATTTTCTTCTAATTTTCATATGATTTCCTTATAACGTGCATGCAAGTTAAAAATCTATCTTTAAATATCATATATATACCCACATGTTAGATTTCCATCTCAAATACATGCATGCATTTATGGAAAGTATGGACAGAAGGGGACTCCCTCAATTGCTTTCTGGATTTCTTTTTTCTCTTTGATGAGTAGTATAGATCTTTGGTTTTTAGTATCAACCCTTGAACAGTCAAATCCATTTGTTACTACTATTACGATGTAGAGTGTGGGGCTAGCTCTTATACATGCATGTATATATGTTATGCTATATAGCAATATGCATAACTATGGGCAAATGACTGGTACCAAACTATAGATCTATAGCTAGCACACCTAGCAATAAATATATATATATATATAGGTCAAGCTTTTAGAAGTGGGATGTGTTCATCTCTTGATCTTGTTTCCTTAGATCAAACATTTGTTTTACAAAAATAATATGTTTTTTTACAAAACTTATAAAAATAGTTGATGGCATATATAGTTTAGAAGACATTGCTTCAACTTTTATATAAATAATATAATTAATAGAATATTACAAAGAAATTTTAACAAAAAAATTAACTACTACAATCAGTACTTTAACAAGATGAAGAAACACATGGCACATCCTAAACAAAAATCCAACCTGTTTGCAAACAGTGGGAAGGCATAAGGTTTCATCTCTAACTATCAGCCGCTACCCCCCAATCTTTTCTTTTTTTTTTTCTCTATTTTCCTTTCTCCTTCACCCGTGCACCTCTGCATGAAAATTGGCCTCTGCGACCGCCGCCCACCTCCTGCACGAGCATCGGTCCTCCGCCATCAGCCACCTCCACCTAGGTTTCAAACTTCCCTCCACCCTCACACAAGCACCGGCCACTTCCAGCTTCCTCCACCAAACTAGGAAAAAAACCAAAAGCCATGGCTCATCGCGATCGTTCACCAGTGCACCTCCCATGGCTCATCACCGGCTCGAGTTTCCTCAACACATCGCGAGGGAGAAGCGCACGGCCACCCAATGGCCATCGCACAACCACCTATTGATGGCCATCATGGCCACCTAGGCGGCTCTACCAGGCTGTACATCCATCACGAGCACCGGCACCCATCGCACAAAGCACAGCCATCACACTATCGTACATTGATGACCATCGCACAGAGCACCACCACCACCGCCACCGTTCCTCTTCAAATCAGTTGCCTTTCTCAGTACATCTTGCAAAAAACCCTTAAAAAGCTTCAATCTTGCTCATCCTTTCCCTCGAGTTTACTCAGCAACCAAACAAAACTACAAAAACAAAGATTTTTTTTTTTTTCATTTTCTACCTCTTTGGGTCGTGGATCTAAGGTTGGGTTATTCCACAACTGAACGGATTTAAGCCAATCAGATTTCTTCTTACTATCATTGCGGATCACCATCTCCATATTGGCCTCATGCGAATGGTGCTCTTCATTATCATCATCGGATGAAGCAGACCGCTTTATCGGAAAGAACTCCTCGAACACTGGTGGAACATCATTTGAAGTCGTCTACTCCGAACTCTCAAATTGGCCATGCGAGTTGATTTTCGTTGTCGTCCCCGACAATTATTGCCGACATGCCTCAATAGCTGCACAAACGCAAAAAATCGAGAGAAAAAAAAAATTATCAAACAACAATCTCAAGCAGAGTAATTTTGTTGAAACAATCTACTTCTACCATTAACGTTCAGTCTTGTCCCTGTTTGGAGAATTTGTTCATTGAACTTTATTTAAGGCAAACCCATGGAAGTTGAAAGATCGACTTCAAAAAAGTGGATCAGAGTAAGCCAGACCACAAGTTAGACTACAATATGAACAGCGTTAACTTTAACGGAAAAATAATAAAAACCATTAAAATAAGCTTTTTCATAGCCTCTTTATATATATATATATATAAAGAGATATGTTTTTAGTAAAATGTTGAGGTGGAAAAGTTGCGCAACGACGTCGTTTTCAATTTTATTAAGTTTACCCATTTTCCTCATTCTCTCCAATTTCTCCTTCCCTATAAAGTTCTCTCCTTTCTGTGTTTCTTCTTAGAGCCTTCAACCCCTTTCTCTCCCCATTTCTCTTCCCATCTCCATCTAGGGTCTTCTGTGTTTCTCCTTCCCGTAAAGGTGTTTGTGTTCCTTCGACCCTTCAAACCTCTCAGCCCCTTCGTTCCCTCGAAAACCCTTCCCCGTAAAGGTCTCTGTTTCCCTCATCCCCAAGCCCCTTCGAACCTCAAAGCCCCTTCGTTCCACAAATCTATTGAGAAATGCAAACCCCCTTCCGATTTCCCTTCATCCTGAAACCACCCCAACCCTAACTAGCCCCTTTCCCTCATCCCCTAACTCTAACCCTAAATCGAACCCGAACCCTAACCCAGCCCCTTCCCTTCATCTCGAAACCCTAATCACAAGGAAGACACTCGCTTGTGTTCGGTCCAGGTGGAAGGCAAGTAGATTTCCTTTTATATTCTTGATGTATTATGCATTATTTTCTTATTTTGTTTTGTTATTTGCTTTTATTTTACTTTTCAACTATTCTTGATTTGGAGTTGTTTCTGGTGACTGTGCCTTTGGACTAGTGAATGGGCTGTGCCTTTGGTATACTTGCATTGTATTCCTTTTGAATGCTTGGATCATGATTGGACTAGTGAATGTGTCGTGTGTTGACAGTATTGCAGTAGGGTTTATTATTCTTGTTTAATCTTCTGTAATGAAGGAGGTGTATGGTTAATTTAACGAAAGAGGAATTTCTAGGCTGAGGCATAATCTATATGACCAAATAATACACAACATAGATGAGACCAAAATAGTAGCTTAGTAATTGTTTATTTATTAATACAATTAACCTTAAGACATGCACTTGTTTAATCTTCTGTAATGAAGGTGGTGAATGGTTAATTTAAAGAAAGAGGAATTACTAGGTTGAGGGATTAATCTGTATGACCAAATAAATCACAATAAAGATGAGACAAAAATAGTAGCTTAGTAATTGTGTATTTATTATTCTTTAACCTTAAGACATGCTCTTGTTTAATCTTCTATAATTTTCAACTTAATTTTAGCATTAATTAGTAAGAGAAGTCTTTCATTTCGATAACTCATTATGACCATCGATGCTCAGCGTCACAATATACAATGTGTACTAAAGAGTCTAAATTCGTTCACCTGCTACATGAATTACTCCGTGCTTTTATAAAAACTGCTGGTTTGGAAAACTTTGTCTAAGTTTGTTCTTTCTATAAAGAACAAGTCACAATACAAATCATAACGTCTTTGATCTTTCCAATATTGTACTTCTTTCTCACCCTAATGTAATAGGCACACATGTTAGTGAATTACACCCACTTGCAGAGACTTAGAAGATAGAGACTATGAGTATCTTTGGGAGAGTACAAATAAATTGCAAACTATTTTCTATTGCTATTTTTGGAAGTTAGTATTCTGAAAAAAAAATAGTGTAATTCTGTTTATGGAAAAAATTGCTATGCTGTTTACATTTTCTGATTCCTATTGACTGATTAACCATGTATTGCTTGAATTTTTTAACTAATGATTTACTGGGAACTCCTAGAGGATTGGTTTATGTGTGTCATATGAATATCTATGCCTTTCAATTGTGATTTTGGTTGATGTTAGAATGTTGTCATCATCACTGTCTTCTTCATCCATTGGCAAACGTACTGTGGTTCCTCCCTTGTGCTTCTGTGAGGTTGAAACTATTTTGAGATACTTAAATACTAAGGCAAATCTAGGACGACCCTTCTTAGGGTGTCCAAACTTCAACACAAAGGTAACTATGTCGAGTTAATAAACCAGAAAATTTAATAGATTGATTAATATTAATGAATACATCTAATATTTTTTATATGTGTGTGCAAATATCAGGGATTACCATATTGTAAATATTTTAAGTGGGTATATAGTAATGAATACATAGAGCTACAAGAATTTGCAAATGAACTGTCAAGGAAGGATGCGGAGCTCGAGAAGAGAGTCTTCGATATTGAAATCCAAGTAATTGAGCTCCGTAAGATAGTAGATGAAATTAAGAAGAGAGAGATGGTGCTATACAATAAAAATGAAGAGGATCGAAAAAAAGAGTTGGTGCTTCTAGAGAGAGAAGCTGTCCTAAGGCGTTCACGCACGTTATCCTGGGTGTATTTTAGTCTTTTTGTAGTTGTTTGTTGTTATTTATTGACACGGTAGTCGTTTATGTTTCTATAATTAGTCTGAATTTATACTTATGTGTGTTATTAGTTACTTAGTTATTAGATTTGTAACTTATTAAGTGTTATAAGTTTTTTAGAGAACTTATTTGTAGCTTAGTCTGAATGGGTAGTGGTTTGTATGATTGTATAATTATAATGTTTGTATACTTGTATAACCGTGCATATATGAAAACTGAATAGAATATGACAATGATATTAAAAAACCCAGGAACTGTGGGTTTGATCTTTAATGGATTGTGTGTAATATACAATTTTACAAGACCATTGGATCCTCACAATCGGTTGAACTCTTAGATTTGAAGCTATATTAATGGCACGTATGGGAACCAGGAAAAAGACCTGTAATTCTTGGATCTGATGGGGGTATTGATGCAAATCAATAACCCAGTTATACGTAAATTAACCGAATAAGCCTTCATTCAAGCAATGCATTATCACTATCACACTTACATGTGCCTTTAGGCAATGCATTATCACTACAATCCATCAGAACCTGTTGGAAATGAACCTGTTAAATGAACCAAGTATCACAGTGTCTACATAAATGAACCTGGGAATGACAACTAAGCGCATGTCTCTAAGTAAATGAACCTGTTACGTGTGCCTGCTGTTAATGCATTGTCACTACCATGCGCATGTCACTGCCATGGCCTAATGGTAACAGATTATCACTACCTATGAATTATAAGACCCAAACTTTGCAGTCATCAATAAAAATAAGCCTAATTATTACACCATCTGAATATAAAATAATTACAACCGCATATAATAATATTAGATATTTTATATATAGTTGGAAATATTATCACTTTAGGAGCTTGTAAATATACAATAATTATAACACCCATTACTTGTCAACAAATATTCCAACAAAAAAATTACAAAAAATATAACCATCAAGCTTTCTCCTTATAAAAATAATTACAAAAACTATAACCATTAAGCTTTCTTCTTACAAAATGTATTACAAAACAAATCACTTGCCAAGGTTGCAAAAATTAAAATTCAACATTCTTGCACCAGTTGTGATCCATCATAACCCATGGAAGTCCGGTTGTACGCCATGTCATCTAAAAAAATCTACTAGCATTAATATGCAAATATTAATGATATTATTGTCATCTAAATATTACAATTAGTAAATGTAAAGTTTAGAAATGTTACACTTTCTTGGCTACCAATCACTCTTGCTCGTTGTTGGATGCCACTACTGTCAAAACCTGAGCTGTCTAGAACATTCACCTGTTTATAAAAAACAAAATTCTTAGTAAATATTAAAGGCAGTACAAGCATCCATCTCAACTTGTCCTTGTCCTGGATGACTATCATTGATCACAATACAAATATTGACCAATAATCATCCAGGACGAAATCATTATTTGATTTCTAAATAGATCTATTCCTTGCACTTGTCCAGGATTTGTGATATCCACCTCTGATGGGCCAGATAAATTCCTGTACGTGACTATGACTAGTGTATCTCCTTCCCACTAATAATAAAGTAACAAGTCAAATTCAGGCACTTTGCGAATGTACATTATAATTAACTCAATGTTAAAACATTCATCTATTTGCGTTTCCCTCTAACAAGTGTTTTCTTTTGTTTAGCTTTAACCTTTCACATGTCTTTCTCCATCCTAGATGCTCTCTTTAGAGATGGGGGTCTTCCTTTCCTTCTAACAACAACTGGACTCTTGACTTGTTGTAAACTACCAACTGCAGTGTTGTCCCTTGTCCTGAAACCATCATTCGAACCTGTTATGGGCAAAAATAAGTTATAAGTAGATATAAAGAATGAAACCCGATTAATAGATTATAAAATTCGTCGGCTTCAAACCTGTTTGAGTCAAAGATAAGTCGCGTGTGTGCTCGCGATAATATTCAATCATCTCATGTATCTTCTTCTTTGCATCTTCAAAATGGTCATTAGAATCCGCCGTATAAGTTATCATCCCATAATACATATTCAAAAGAATTGAATATCTATTACCATTTGGCCTCTGATCCTCTGCGTCATAGCTACTACGGATTAACATGTATCTCCTCTTGATGTGCTTCTTCCATTGGTCTAGAATGTATCGGTTTAGCAATGATTTTATACTGTTAGATTTGAATACAGAAAAAATATGCCTACACAGTATCCCCTTCGTCTGAAATAATCCACACGAACACTTAGCATTGTAGTCTTCATAATTAAAGTCCACTGAATATGTAACCAATTTAGTGAACTCCTCAATACGAACTTCACCTTCTACCAAATAACTCTTCATTACACCATCCGATGTAAGTAGAGATGGATCCAAATCAAGCACACCAATTACTTGCTGCTAAACTTCCCTAAATTTAGCATTAGTGTACAACTCTTAGAATTTCTTTTCGATTGGAGATCTAGATACGTAGGGAATGGTTTGGCTAAATGACTGAAATTCTGCATGATTTTCATTCTCAATTTTCTTCCTCAATGCACTGTCAAACTAGTCGACAAACTCCTTCAAGTTTGTCTTTGAATGAACATAACCGTAAAAAAAGCATTTATACTCTCGCTGCAATGGGTTGTACTCATTCCAGTCCAAAAGTGATCTTTTAGGAAAATCGGAACCCAATGCTCATGCTCCACATATAAACTTGATAACCATGCATTATCATGTAAGTCGTATGTGTTAATAAACCCAGCCCAACATTTCTCAAATTCCTCAATAGTTTGTGTGTCGTACACACATTTTATCAGTTAAGTTTTCAATCCACTTCTGTAGGCAGCATATGAGCCAAACTTCTCGGGGACTTTTTCAAGTATATGACGAGTTTCTAGAAAGATAATAGCAATTGCATTTTTCATTGCTATATCTTGATCAGTCGTAATAGCCTTTGGAGCTATACCATCCATACACTGCAACCAGGTTTGGAATAGCCATGTAAATGTCTCCTTGTCCTCACTAGAAATCAACCCATCTCTCAAAAGAATATACTGCCCTTGGTGGTTTACACTAACAAATGATGCAGAGAGCATCCCATACCTATTCGTTAGGTATGTGGTGTCGAATGTAACTACATCACCAAAATGCTGGTAAGCTGCCCGAATACGTGGATCTGTCCAAAAAATATTTTTTAACCTCCCGTCATTGTCTAAATCCATCAATGTAAAAAAATCCGTTATTCTTATACTACATGTGCATAAAATAATCTCTAAGTGCTCTAGTACCACCTACGCCAAGTTGTAGATGTCATGCTTTATCAATGTAATTGCGACAATTCTTTTTTTCAAAAATAGGAGATTCTCGAAGCCACCTGCACAAACGACAAGAGATTCGTAACTCTTATTCAATCAAATGCCAGTTAAGTCGTTAATGTCTAGGACTCTTTTAACGGTCTCACTGACTTCTCTGTTACATCGAAAAAAGTGGGATTTCATTGAGCTTACGCTGTGATTATGTGCATTATGAACTGTTGTCAACCGCATCTTTCCATCGACTCTTAAGGCATTAATCATTGCCTTACAGTCCTTTTTTCCCGTCGGACGATGGTTAGCGACATTGGAACTCTTATTCCAAGCCTTCCCTCCCTGGCACAACCAAGGGTTACATATCTGACACTTTGATCCTCTGACCTCTTACTTATTTGTGTCATTACCCAAAACCCACATTTTTTAGCATAATACTTATAATAGGTCAACAAATCTTCAAATGAATTGAATTACATTCCCGACTTTGGCTCCTCAATGATATCACCACCATCCAACGATAGCACTACCTGTGGTGTACCGGACCTCCCGTTATTAGTTTCCCGTTCATCTGGTCTATCCAACAGAATTTCTTCATCAACTCTAGCAGAAGTACATGGCGCTTCAATTTCCAGACAATCGAGTCTATATATAATTTTATATTATATCATAAATTGCTAATTAATATAACATTAAATTTTAAAATTCTATTATTCATGTATAATAATAATCTAATAACATAAAATTAATATAACATTTTATATAATATTATCATTAAAAAAATTAGTTTTATAACATAAAATTTTAATCTTAAACATCAATACATTTTATCGTATGTTATTAATATAAACTATATATATATATATTAATGATAAATACATTTTATGACATGATAAATTCTAATATATATTTTTTTTATAAATACATTTTTATATATTTGATCATATACACTCATATAAAAAGTATATGTAACTATCATATTATAAGTAGTTAACATATATGTAACCAAGCATATTTTAACTATCATACACAAATATTATATCACCGGAAAGATTGAAAAAATTGGACTGAATTAAATCGAAACCGATAAAACTTGAAGTACTGGTTTAAAAGTATATATAACAGGTGCAGTATTGGTTTTTAAATTTTTAAAATCGATATATACAAATTCGGTTTTACAATATGTTCAAAATCAAAACAACCTGACTAATTACACCATTACCAAGACATGCAAAAGAAAATATTATTTTGTTGGCAACACAACCAACACGACCTGATATGTCGTGCACTTCATTCAACATGTATCGTGCAATTACGAGCTTAATTATTTGACTGCCAAAACGCATGCATGCATGGAGTTCTGACTTTTGCGATGGTTTTGGCAACGAAATGAATGCCACTTGGTCAATTGTAAAACTGGTTGCTTGTTCTCAAATTCCGAGGGAAGAAAGAAAAAACATAATAAAATTATATTCTATGTTGTACGTAGTTATGGTTATTATAATAAAATTATATTATTTTCTATCCATCTTCTTCATTGCCGAATTGTCTGAAGATGTTTGGCGTAGTGTCGGAATTGGATTTGACAAAAGAGGTAGAGACGTAGGGAGGAGTACAAGAGAATTCTAGAATTAAATTCTGTAATATATAATATTATATGCAATTAGAATTTAGAATTGAGATGTTGAGTAGTCAATTCAAAGCCAAATTTTAGCAGAAGAGTCAATAATAATAACAATAGTTTTCAAGTTTCCACACCCCTACAGGAGTCGTCCTAAATGACAACCAAAACCTAGTTGAAATAATCGTAGCCGCTGGCGGTCTTGATGAATATTTGCAACCACTTCCAGGAAAAAATAAAAGAAAATAATTAATTAATAATTTGGTCGCATGGAATTTCCACATTTTTACGTACGTACGTAG
>QEOT01001685.1:16596-89838 GCA_003123785.1 Pterocarya stenoptera | reverse complement strand
TAACGACCAGCAACGGTAATGGTACCATTACCATTTTGTTCATTTGAAAAGTCATATCTGGGGGCTTTCTGCATTAAGGTGAATTATATCTAAACAATTTAAGAGCAAGTGTGAGTAGAGAATGTGTAACGGTTAGGATCTTATAATGGATAGAACTTGATCCTAACCGTTATTTATGGGCAATGAGTGTATGAAATGCCAATTGCCAACTACAAGTCTACAAATATATATAAATCAAATCATAAATCTATAACCATTCATGATTTGATTTATAAGATATTTAATTTTAAACTTTTACTTGTAAATCAAATCATATTTAGTAATAAAAATAAGATAAATACTTTAATTATAAAGAAATCTTATAAAATAAACTCACAAACTGACGTGTTTTGGTGTGGTACGATAAATAGTAAAACTACTTTTATTATAAAGCAGATATATCGTATCATATAAAAACATATCAGTTTGTAAGTTTACTTTTATAAAATCTCTTTATTACTGTAATAACTTACTAAAAATAATTGTAAAAAAGATTGTTCATGTGTTGCTTCTCTAAATAGAATATTACTTCGTTAAATCTGGGGGATTCTTTGCTTACATATTAGTTTATAGAAAATAAACTTTGATATTGATAGATGTGTAAAAGGGCACAATAGTAATGACCAACCACATTTTCTTGTTCTGTTCCTTTCTTTGGGTCAAATTGTTGCATTAATAATAATGAAAAAATATATACAATAATAATATGTATAGGGACTCAAAAGGCCACTAATAAAAGGCTTGTCGCATCCACCAGCTTGGATGTCATCCATGTCATCTAGTTAGGTGCCATTTTTTTATTTGTCATAAGATACCCTAAATTTCTAAAGAGTCCTATAATTTATTTTGAGTTTGGTGAAACGATGTTGATTTAATATGTTTAAGGTCATGTAAGATTAAGGACACGTCACCAAAGGCCGGTTGCCTAATTGGCATAAACCTTCAACTTCTAAAATGGAGGTCTTGGGTCGAAATCCCCCTCCCCAAATGTATCCAAAAAAAAAAAAAATTAAGCACACGTCATGATCAATCTAACATAAGCTATGTTTGCCGTTTGGTGTGTTTTGATTATTTAAGTACAATTAGCTCAGAAAAATATGCAGAAAAGTATGTGTGTATAGAGGGGAAAAGGCCTGTAAATTGAAATACCATATTGCTAGATGGGCTGTAAAGTTGAAAGTGAAGGATATTTGGTGACCATGATGATCTTCCCATTCACTTTCCATTCTTTGCTAGGTTTTCTTTTTAGTATTTTAAGGACTGTTTGGATATATTAATCTATCTACTAAAATCAAAGAGCAATGAATAGGAAGTAGTGTCTTTCCTAGCTGGGGAAGAGGTCATAATTTCATATAAGATTTTCCAGCTCAAACAAGCCTAGACAATATATATGTTTCTGTACCCTAAAGGGTCTCTTTTCACAAGTATTTTTTGTTCAGAAGCCTTTCTCTTGCTCTCTTTTAGATATTTGGCATTTGGCATGACAGTAAAAAGGAATAAATCAGTCATAAAAAAAATGGCACAAAGTCAAACTAGAACCTCTGTGCAATATTATATATGCATTACTGTATCTGTGTGTATATGCAATAGTTATATACAAGAATGATTTTCCTTAGAGGATCCGACCGACCTTTTGAAGTCAAACAAAAACCAGACAAGTCTTGTACATGAGCGAGTGGTTCAATCATTCACACCGACTTGAATCATTGGGCCCATGAAAAACACAACAATAACATGGTCAAACCATCTGTTTTTCCTTAGAATTATCAAGAAAAAAAAGCTGTTTTTCTTAAGAAAAACAAGATTTTCTGCAGAAGGCCTTAGCTATACAAAACACACAATATTTTTTTGAAACATTGAGACACAAGTAGAATCCGCCTAAAGTTTTATTCACTTTGCAGAGATCTTAAATGCCAAAACCCAACACAACCACCTCCAATTGAAAGATGTAGTTGAAAGAGGGAACACCTGCAGAATTGCAGATGTTGAGCATTCAAAGTGACCAAGACTAGTAAGCCCATTTCAGCCATCATCTTCACCCACCCAGAAACTCAAGCAGCATCTCTGCTTCCCCTTTGTCACATCCCAAATGTTTTCAACTCCTTTTGTTTTTAGATCATTTATTTTCTGATCGAAACATTATTCGAAATAGATAGAGACCTATGAACTAGCTCTCCCACTCATGATTTACTACAAGAAAAAACAAAGACAAGTGAGAGGGGGTAAAATACATCAAATCCAAAATGGTTCTCGAGGCCTAACCCATCAAAGAGTCATCACTAGAAGACAAAATAAGAGAGCGGGAGAGAGAACAAGAAGGGACAATGGGGTGAGAGTATCAGAGGCAGATAGGTGTCAGGAAAGAGTAGGAAATGGAGAGACTGTCGGACATGCAAGGCAGACATTCCTCATTACTACCGAAGCGCAAGCGTGAAAAGGGTCAGATAAAAGGGACAGACACATACGACTTCAGGGACTTTTTGGAGGGGGCTTCTTCGGCTTCTTCTTCAACTTCTAGATAGAAAGCTCCAGAGAGAACATCTTCTCCAACAAGTAGATCTCCAGTTTTCGTTGTACAGTGAGAAATGAGAGGCTATAAGAGATTGTAAATAAGCATATTATAGTGGAATCTCCCCTCCCCAAACCCTGTGGACATAAGTCTAGTGTCGAACCACATAAATCTGTGTGTTCATCTCTCCTTATTTTCTATGTATTATTGTTCACTGCAATGAACGTAAGCACGGACACCGTACAGCTACATCGGATCACCGTCGGGGGCTCCACACCTCACCAATCGAGGCCCAACCCACCTCAATGCATCCGGGAATTGATCTTTCTCCCCTTCCGGGCTGTGCCATTTTTAGGAGTTAACAATAAGCATGGCTTATTTAGCAAATTATTGCACAATTTGGATCCATATTCCTTTGTGCCTTTTTCCCCTTTAATTGAAAATAAAAGGGCAACGGTAGGCATTGCATTTCAAGAATGCAAACCATTTTTGGTGTTGGGCGGAATTCTAAAGTTTAATTTAGAGGTAAAAATTGAGGAGGAAAAAAAAAAGGGAAGGAAAAACTCTTTTTTATTTATTTATAAATATACCTTATAAAAATGATTTTAAAATTAATTTTAAATGATTGGTTCTATTCAATCGCTTAGGGGAGTGAAATCAAATATGAGACAGAGTAGGTTGGATTTTACGTGGTGTCGGATGTTAGAGAATTATCCAACATCGATCCATCCCTTAAGAGTCGGGTGGTCATGTGAATGTTCTGAACATGCAAGATTCGAAAAATTCAAG
This sequence comes from Pterocarya stenoptera, assembly GCA_003123785.1. Lineage (NCBI taxonomy): Eukaryota > Viridiplantae > Streptophyta > Magnoliopsida > Fagales > Juglandaceae > Pterocarya > Pterocarya stenoptera. The sequence goes on along the minus strand of QEOT01001685.1, from coordinate 86,501 downwards.
ATGCAGGTACAACTTAGACTTTAGGGTTAAATAGAATGTGTGAAATGGATGTCCAATATTATTTATGGGACAATAGTACTGTTGCTATTTATGCAAGAGTACGTACTTTCAATATCAAGTTTTCTGAAGTCATCAAGGAGGTAGTCCAGTTAGTACAAGTTGATATTTCATGACTTCGAGATTAGAAGTTCGAGTCAAGACATAAGTTGAAACAACTTATGATAGTAAAGCCAGGCCTTTGGGCTATGGGATGGCCTTTGGGCCTGTTGGATACTTTGGGGGTGGTGTGGTGACAAGCTCGCATTTGGAGCAGTAGCTATGGCTAGGGGTTTAACCGGTCCGGTTTTGGATAAATTTTTTAACCGAACTGGTATACACCAATTTTGTATTTTCAAAAACCGATACCACACCGGTTTCCCTCCTAAACCGGTACTTCCGGTTTTACCTATTTCGGTCTGATTTTCAATTTTAATCAAGCGCCAATTTGTCATTAAAAAAAAAAAATCTGTTAAAAAAAACTGCTATAAAAAAACTTGTTGTAAATAAAATCTGCTGTAAAAAATATCTGTTATATAAAAAATCTGCTATAAAAAAACTACTGTAGAAACAGAAAATGAAAATCTTCTGTTAAAAAAAACCTGCTATAAATAAATCTGTTATAAAAACAGAAAATGAAAATCTGCAATATGTTAGTGATAAAATTTATACATACATATATATACTGTATACATACTAAAATTTATAGAATATTATACTATGATATTTGTACTTGATATATATATGTATTAATATATATAAATATTAGTATTACACTAATACTACTAGTATATACTGTATATATATACTGTATATATATACTGTATACATATTAAAATTTATAGTATATTATACTATGATATTTATACTTGATATATATAAATATTAGTAATACACTAATACTACTAGTATATAGTAATACTATTGGTATAGCACTATTTCTATATGTTAGTGATAATATAGTATTATTAACATTTATGCTACTAATAATATATTAAATGATGGTTAGACACATTTTTTTACATGAGTGTATATGATCAAATGTATAAAAATGTGTTTATCAAAATTAATATATATTATAATACTAAATAACTATAGACTATACCAATATTAATTGTAATAGTAATACTTATATATATATATACACATTTGGGGAGAGAAGTTGTGGGGAGAGAGGTTTTGAACCCAGATCTCCATTTTGGAGGCCGAGAATTTATGTCAATCAGGCCACAAATATTTGGCAATTGTAATACTAATACTAAATATTATATTATAGTGATATTAATACTCTATATAGTTATAGTGATATTAATACTAACATATTAAGTTAACTATACTATTATACACATATTATACTATAACTCTTATAATATATTAACATATACTAGTACCATATTTTATACTATAAACTATTATAGTGTTACTACTATATATATATATAAATATATATTATAGTGATATTAATACTATATATAGTTATACATTAAGTAATATAATAATACATTCATACTAAATTATTACTAATACTATATACTATACAAATAGTGATATTAATACTATATATAGTTAGAGAAAACCTTTACATTGGTCGGTCTATTCATAGCCAAATAACAGCCCTCCAATAACATTTTGCCACCTAGATCCTTCATTTTACATTTTGTGTACCTAACTACAGCTGATAAAAAATTCACAAAACTCCTCCTATGCCCTCTCCTCTTCATTTTACACCCAAGCCATCAACGTATTTGCTGATGCTACTGCATTGCAAAGCCCATGACCAAGGACCACCCTCACCCACAACATCGCCGACAACCACCACTTCAAACGGCTAACAAAGTTCACCTCGCTCTCACCTTTTGCGCCCCACTCTCTGGATTTTTGTGAAAAGTGATTAGAGAAAAAGGACACTAACTAAATAAAAGACCCAATGGAATCTCTCTTGATAGTATTCTTGTGGAACTTCTGCTACATGACTAGATTGTAAAAGCAAAAAAACAACCCTTGCCAGAAGATGAGGTATTTGAGCTCACATTTTTTTCACGGTTAAAAAACTGTGTGAGTTGGGTTGATTTTGGTACATAGCATTTTTATACATCATAAATAACCCCAAATCAGTACACAAATCAGACAAAATTAACACAAATCGGCACATGTCACCGGGGGGAAGGGGGAGATGGAGAAAAATATCTCAGTGGTGGGCAATGGAGCTTGGTGGGACGATGGAGGTTGGTGGCGACGACTGAGCTTAGTGGTGGCAATGGGTCTAGTGTCTCAAGGTGCGGCGACAGGTCTAATTTTGCTGATATGAGAAACTGATATGTTTTCGTTAGAGGCAGTGAGGCACTAGTGAAGGGTCCTTCTCAAATGGATGTATTCAGATGAAAAAATGATCTACTTTGTAGTGGTAACAGATATCAGCATTGGAATTAGATGGTGGTGGTGGGCGGCTTGGTGGCGCAGCACTGAGGATAGCTGGAAGTGCTTGGAGACGAAGTGATCCTGTGTGGTGAGGCCTAATTAATTTATTGTGTTTTTGTCTACGTGTCGCTGTGTGAATGGAGGGTTGCTATTCTCAATTTAATAGCCGGACTGCTCCGCAACGGAACTGATATAGTTATAGTGATTTGGTTATTATGATTAGTATAACTATATAAGAGGATTAGTATTAGTATAGCTATATATTAGTATTAGTTATAATGATTTAGTATAACTATATTAGTATAAGTTATAGTGATTTAGTATAAGTATAACTATATAATAGTATTAGTATATCACTAATACTAATAGTATTAGTATTACTATATCACTATAGTTAATAATATTAGTATAACTAATACTATAGTGATTTATATAGTAATTTCTATATAGACTTAAAGTGGATTACTAATAGAATTAGTATTAGGCCATAAAATTTAATTAATATACTAATGTATATTAGTATTACTATTAATGTATTTATCAAAAGGAATATGTTGAGAATTTATTACGCCAAAAAATACAATTAATATATTTTATATTTAAAACGCATGATCAAATAAATTTTCATGTTTAAGATTAAAATTTTATATTATAAATTATAATATAACATTATTTCATATATAATTATTTCGTATAACTAATACTATAGTGATTTATATAATAATTTATATATAGACTTAAAGTGTATTACTAATAGTAATATAGTATTAGTATTAGGCCATAAAATGTAATTAATATACTAATATATATTAGTATTTCTAATGTATTTATCAAAAGGAATATGTTGAGAATTTATTAAACTATAAAACGTAATTAATATATATTTTATATTTAAAATATATGATCAAATAAATGTTCGTGTTTAAGATTAAGATTTTATGTTATAAATTATAATATAACATTATTTTATATATAGTTATAATTTATATATATTACATATAAAAATTATATATAATATTAAAAATTAATTAAATATATATAAATATATGCAAACCGGTCTAGTCTAAGCCGGTTCTTCGATTTTCTAGTTATTTTTACAGTCTTAGCTATGGCTTAAACCAGACATTCCGCAGTGGGGAAGGACTCCTATAGTCATGTCCAAGGAGAGTTGTTACGTTGGTTGCCCCCGCCTCACTTCTATGAAGAAAAAAAAAATCAAGTTTTATGAAGATGGAAGTTAAATCATTGTAAAGTTATGTTATTGTTGAGTATGGGTTAATTTCTAAGTGAGTTTGATAATTCACCTCCCCTCCTGTTCACTTCTAACCGATAGAGTGGATAAATCATGTCATACTGTTAATTAGGAGTTTATCTTTAAATAGATGGATTGTTATGTTGACCATAATCGTATTCTTGAGAAATGTTAGATCTATAAAGAGATCTTACAAAACGATATTTATAAATTGATGCGATTTTTAATATTATATTTTAGATCTATTTTATAATAAAATTTTTTTTACAATTTAACATATCATATATACAGTACTCACATTACTTTGTAAACTTATTTTTATAAAATATTTTTATGGATCGAGCATTAATTCTCTTATTGAAAAATCTATTAACAAAGATGAAAAACAACCCACTATGGATCCACAGTATAAGGATCTACGAACACATATAGGGTGAATTATAATCTGACCTCAATCTCATTAAAAGAAGAAAAATAATAGAAAACTCGTACCTAAATGGGTTGATGACTCGATCCTTAATAATAATAATAATAATAATATTGAATATTGATGATCCCTAATTAAGTAATAACAATCTACATAGAGATAAGAGTTTTGGTAATAATAAAAGAAAAAAAAGTGCTACAGCTATAAAAAAAAAAATCTCACAAAATTAAATTTAAAAATTGACATAGTTTCATATAATATAAAAGATCCATTTTAATAATAAAAATAACTTTACAATATAACGTATCATATCTAACCGTATCAGTTTCTTATGAGTTTACTTTTGCAATAACATAGATGAACTCAAAGCAATTAAGCTCATGATGACTCACATGTTCTTCAAGAACAAAGTGTTCAAAAGATCAATAGGATGATAGATTGTTTTATGGGGAGAGAGAGGACTATTTGACTTTATGACTCGATATCTCAACACAAATTTTCTCTCACAAGGATCAAATAATTAGGATTTTTGAACTAGCCAAGTTGTCCTAATAAATGAAGTTATGTGAACTAATTAATTGAAAAGTGCTACATCAACAAAAAAAATTATTAAAAATAAATTTAGAAACTTAAGTGCTTTCCTTTGATATGTTAAATTTATTTTAGAATAAAATAACTTTACAATTTAATGTCTAACATCAAATGATTCTCTAATTTTATTAATTTAGCTTCTAAGCTAATCATATAAATTATATTAGAAAGGACAATGCTAGGGTCACCGAGAAAGGTGACCCTTGCATTCTACCGATAGTAAAAATTGCATTTTTTTTTTCAAATATTTTTTAAAGCCCTTTAAATATTTTGAAAAAAAAAATCATAAATTTATTAAAAAATACTATCTTAATCATTAAGTAAAAAAAAAAATCCATATTTTCCAATGAGAAATATACTGACCTAACAATGCAATCATGTTGGATGAGATTATCTTAGGCCTGGTTTGGATAGAGATATGATTCTATCTCATCTCATCACATCTCATCTTAATAACCAAACATTATAAACACAAACACTTTTCAATTTCAAATTTTCAATTTTTTTATCTAATTATTACAAATTTCTCAAACTTTCAAATAAAACACAAAAAATAATTTCACTTTTTCAAATCTCAAAACAAAAATTATATTAAAAAATTATATTCTAACAATATTTTAATTTTATAATATTTTTATTCAACTTTTTATCTCTCATTTTCCAAAACCCCATAAAAACATTTTTAACTCAAATAATTTCTAACTCATCTCATATCAACTCAGTATCTTACTACTATTTACAAGCCATCTTAACTCTTCCCATCTCAACTCACTATATCCAAACTAAGTCTTAATCATACTACAATATAAGTTGGTCTATAGTTTATTTTATATTTTTAGGAAATTTTTACATGAAAGCCTTACACCACACACCTCCATTTAATCAATATGTGATTTGTTGTTTTTTCATTCTATCTTAATGTTTAAAGGGTGTTGCTACTTAGTCTCATCATATATTTGTCCCCTCAAAGTTACCACTAGTGTAAATTGTATTTTTTTTTTCTTTCAAACATTTTTTAAGCATCTTTAACTATTAAGAAAAAAAATTAAAATACCTGAGCGGTAATTTTAAGAAGGCAAAAATATTGGGCTAAGTATCATTTTCTATACTTAAATATGTGTGTATCTAAATAGAATGATAAAAATGACAAATTACATATTGATTAGATCGAAGTGTGTGACGTAAGACTTCCTTATAACATTTCTCATATTTTTACTCTACTCGTGTTATTACCGGTCTCTTCTTTTCTATGTTATAATATTTCACTGATTTTGATAAGACAATATCATATTGGAATGCTAATAGATTAACGAAGTGATTATATGATATAAAGTCTCTTGTATTACTATTATTGTTGTTATTATTATTTTCTATTCTTTTATCCGAGTGTAAAGACTTAAAAGTTAGAATAATGTATTAATTAGTTACTAAATTTGAGAAAACAACTATATTATAAAATAATGTTAGGATTTTCTATAAATCCTATCCCAACTTTAGACATAGAGTAATAAAGAATAAACATATCATTTACTACAATTTTAGTGTGAGTTAGACAATAAGCCCTTACGAATTTTTGAGTTAATTATAAAATTAGTATGGAAATTTGACGGACCTGTGTATTCAAGTTTCTTAAAAGTGAAATGATTTGCACATGCTTCGAATATATACATAAATTTGACGCAAGTCTTTATAAAAATAAAAATAAAAAATAGATTTCATCTTGAAAAAATAAAAAATATTTTTTTTTTTATTAATAAAACCTATGACTTATATAAAACTTTTTTATTTAAAATTTGTACCTAATATTATTCTTCTTAAAATTTAGTTATCAGTTTTGTATAGATTAAAAAACTAAGGACTCGAATAGTAAAAAAATGAAGATTATGAAAACTTGGATTTCAAATAAGAGTAATGTTATTCTAAGATTTGTATGTTACACACCATCCACATAATATAATTTAATTTCTAAATTTAAATTTTAAGATTTTATCTTTCAAATCAAATTATATCATGTGAATTATGTACCATATAGATCAGTTAAATACCATACTGTACAGTCAGTATTTTCCATACCGACTACTGGTCCGGTACAGGTATACTATATGTTTCGTACCGATCAAATACTGGCAGATACCGGTCGTACCGACCGATATTTTAACTTGTATCGGCCGATATTTCAGTCTTTAATTTTTTTTTTTTAAACTACAAACTCATTTTTTGATCTTCAATTCAGATTAGACTATTTATAATTTATATATTTATGTATTTATATATAATTTATTCATATATAGACTATTATTTTGAAATATAATTTATATATATATTTTTATATATAATTTATTTATATATCAACTATTTCGAAACGGTACCAATATCGAAATATTTTATTCCAATACTTTTACTGATATAGTATCCAGTACGATATTTAAAACATTGATATAGATGCCTTAGAATAGAATTATTCTTTTGGATAAAACTTAATCACGTAGACTTTAATAAATTCTAATGTGAATATTATATAATTCCTTTTTCTGATATTTTCGTGGAACGACGAGAAATGCTAAAATGAAGATTTACGCCATACATCTCATTCAAATAAATATGTGATTTGTTATATTTTTTATTGATTTAAATAAATTTATATTTAAGTATTAAAATAAAATGATAAAAATAATAAATTATATATTAATTAAGTGAATGAAAATGGTGTAAAATTTTTATGTAAAACTTCTGGTGGCATAAACCATCATCTTTTTCATTCCCTATCTCATGGATCAAAAGACATTGTAGTACGATTTCACTTGTGATTTATGTTTATTTGTTACGTGGCAATATTTTACCGGGAGACCACGATAGACACAAGTGGACGCTTCTACATTTAACAGGGAATAGACTAACGTACGCCGGTAGTTTAAATACGGTTTAAATATTCACTTTAAATGAAAATTAAAAATTAAATAAAATATTATTAAGATGTTAATTATTATTATTTTAAAATTTTAAAAAATTAAATTATTTATTATATTTTATATAAAAATCTAAACAAATTATAATAATAAGATCAAACGAAACGAAACGAAACTCTACACGGACCTCAACTCTTCCACTATAAATAAGTTAATAAGCCCCTCTCTCGTAATTCCTCCCCACGATTTCCTGTAATTCTAATTTCACCCCCAACCCTCTTGATTCATCGCTTTTATAGGGTTTCGATAAGCTGACCGGTGCGTGAATTTCAAAATGGAGGACGTCCCTCTCCCGGTCCTCTTCGAACAAGCCCGTAAGATCCATTCAACTGCGACAGAGTCCGGCGCTGACCAAGTATGTTTCTCCACGCTTTTAATTCCATTCGTTCTTTCCTCTGGGATTTTAAATTTAGGGTTTTTTTATTTTATTTTGTGGGGGACGGGAAAATTAAAAACAAAATAGGAGCTGGTGCGGAAAGGTTGCGAGGCTCTGAAGATATGCGAGGACATGGTAAGCAAGCTGGGGCTTTTCTCAGCGAATGAGACAAAGGACGATATCAGCACCACCAATCTTAAATATATCTTGGTAAGTTTTGGTTTCCGTTTTATATATATTTTTTTAATTTATTCGTCGGATGAACTGGGTTTCCACCAGTGGTATGTTTGGTTGCTTGGAAAGAAAAGGGGAGGAAAAGAAAGTAGAGGGAAAATCTGTCTGCCTGCCAATAAAACTTGTAAAGAGAATAAATGTGTGTTCTTTTAGGGAGGTTAGTATTAGGGCTCTGTATGGAGAAATATGTTTTACTTAAATGTAGAATTATGCTGCTACTGCGTCTCATGGAAAGGTTGGGTAGCTCTGTCTTTATAACGCTGAATTCAGAGGAAGAAGTATATTGCATCATTAAGGTGGTCATCTAGTAAATGGTGGCTTAATTCAAATCATGGTCACCCTTAAGGAAGCTGCACGTGTTCCTGTACGACTGGTTGAAATTATTGCTCTGGGCTTCACTATGACTTTATCTTTCTGTCTGAAATCAAACATAAAAGCACAAAGGGCTCATGCTTATTTTAAGGATTTATCTAAGTGTGCCCTTAGTCCATAGCTATTTGAAGCATTTTGGATGGACGAGACCTTTGCTTGAGAACTTTAGATGTGATGAACTAAGGCGTCTTAGATTTTTGAGGTTTAATAATACATTCGAAGAGAGTCTGTGAGACAAGCTGAATGATAATAGATTGGAATAGCTTTGCATCTTGGTGCATGATAGCAATCATATATCGTTTGCAATTGGATTAAGATTATGAATTTCGTTTTACAAATGCTGTAACTACCTATCAAAGAAACAAATTTTGTAACTGTGGAGGAGGAATTATTTATTTTTTTTGGGGTTTAGTTGGACTGTAAATAATCTTTAAATGCTCTTCATCACATTGTTCATGGTGGTTAGAATTACAGCTGATATCATTGCAACTCAATAGTTCTTAATGAATTTTGTTCCATTCTATTATTGGCAGATTTAATGAACTCTTGCCTACAGGTTCCTTTTTACATCGCTGAGTTGACTGAAAAGATTGCACAAAGTGACAGGATACTGATTCTTAAGGCTTCCCAGGCAAAATTAAAGGTGTGTGCTCTTAATTACATAGTGAATGGTTCGGATCTCTGTTAAGTGGAGGTTTACCGTTGACACTTATTCAAAGGGTGAACATTTCTAGGAATTTATATCATTTTGTGAGGCAATGGAACTTGTACCGGAGGAGGAATTGGAAACATCTATACAAGGAGGTTCAAATTCTCTTGTTGATCGCAGGGCCCAGAAGGTAGTATTATTTTTCATTTAATACTATTTAATCTACGAGAAACATGAATTCCAATGATCAACCCCCTAAAGGTTCAAACCCTATGTGGTTGTGCGGTTAAAAATTTTATACTTTCTCTAACATCAAACTTGCATGCACAATTCAAGGTGGAGATTAAAATGTGAAATGAAAGCTTCTCTTTGTGATATAGTGCTTAATCTTCATCCTTATAAAAGAACAAATGAATAAAGATATGGTGCTTAATCTTACTGTGCCTGTATCTAGATTGCTCGATTCAAACGCCAAAGAGCTGCAGAATCGAAGTTGCTGGAAATAAAGGAGCGAAAGGAGCGACGTGGGCGTTCTAGTAAAGCAGCTGCCTTATCAACTCCTGTCGAGGCAGGAGAGGAAGATGTGCTGGATGACGATGTAGAGGAAGAACGAGAGGTTAGCTGATTGGTGATTTCAGTTGTATAGGGCTGTGTTACTTGCACTCCGTGTTAATGTTTCTTCATATCGTGAGTGCGTGGACATCCCTAGCATAAATGGAACTAATGAAATCTTCAATTTGATGACATTTTTTTTTCCTTTATTGGCTCTGGATATCTAGAAAGTCCCAACTAATCCCCGAGGGTGCACAGGCTCTCAACAAGGAGTTTTCACAAGTGCACCTCGGGTAATTCAAGAGGAAAATTTTCTAGTCCAATGGTCCCTAGAAATTATTTGCATCTAAGAGTTCAAACCTTAGATCTGGAGGGAGCATACCACCACTTGAGCAAACTCCTAGGGGTTAATTTGACGACACTTACTTTTAGTTGACCTTTTACTAAGTCATAATCTCCCCTGCCACAAGATAACAAAAATGGTGAAAAACACTTTTCACCCTGAAACTTGTACTTTGCACCACAATTTACTAAAACTGACACATTGTGCCCATCAACTACCGCAGATTTGATGGAGTGTGTTACATTTTATACTCTAAACGACCAAAACTAAAAGATGCACTCACTAACTATTGTCAACTGTTCAATAGCACCTCCTCAAATCTGACCATTAAGATGAACAGTAGGTGTGGTTTTGAGGGAATGGAGTGTGTAGCTACCAGATGGAAAATGATACCTTTGTGTTTAATGTGGTGTCTTTGGCTGGAAAGGAATGAGATGTTTTGAAGACAACGTTCTTTCGGAGATCTTCAGAATTTTTTCTTTCTACTCTGTGTTTGTGGGCTAAGATTTTTGTAAGGAATGATGATAATGTACTGAATCTGTATTGTCTTTTTTCCTGCTTTCTAGAGTGTAGTAGGTATTTCCTTTGTATACATCTTGTGTACTTGGGCTGTGCCTATTTTTGGTAATAAAATTTCTTATTTAATTATCAAAAAAATAAGATGGTGAAAAGTAGGCGACATGGCATAATATTGAATGTTATACCTCCTTAATGGAGGGCGCTATTCGACTGTTGGGAGCAGTTGGTGGATGTGTCAATTTTGGCTCTTTAGGGGTATAAAGTGTGAAATAACTGGTAGCTAAAGGGTGAAAAGTGTGTTTAACAAAAAAAAAAACCTTCGTATTTGTTGTATTGGTTCTAATTGTCAGCAGAAAAGCCCCCACCCAATGTTCCCCAAGTGGGTGAACTCCCAATAGCAATTGAAACTCGTTATGCACAGTTCCCTTCTTCCCTAAAAGCAAAAGCAATTTAGCTGCTAGTCCTAAAAACAAGGCTCTAATTGTTAGCCTAAATTCTGAATTGTTTTAGGCCTCGTTTGTTTTCGCAGATGAGATGAGATTATGAGATTAAAGTTAAAAGTTGAATAAAATATTGTTAGAATATATTTTTTTAATATTACTTTTGTTTTGGGATTTGAAAAAATTAAATTTTTTATTTTATTTTGTGTGGGAATTTAAAAGTTGTAATGATTAAATGAGATGAGATGAGATGAGTTAAGAAGAGTTGTGAAAACAAATAAGACCTTGTTGGTTATTTTCTAGATTCTTGTGCTATCTAATGTACATATTTTATCTGAACATATCCTGGTGCAGTCAATAAGATTGCCAGGTTTTTTTCTTGAATGATTGTATTTTAATTTTTCGATTAAATCAAGATAGTTTAAGAAATTGCTTTTTCTCCCAGAGTACAGAAAGTTGCTTTGTTTTCTCTACCTAGCAGTTCCACAAGTAGCCTGATTTGCATTTTAAGTAATTATATGCTGTAAATATTAAAAAATTTATTGGACATATGATACAATATGCCTGAGACATTTTGTTGCCAATGACGTAGTTTTCTTGATTTAGGTTTCAAACCTATTATATTTCACTGAATTGATCTTGTTCTCCTTGTGCAGGCCTGGCTTACTGCCATCTCTTTGGCAGTCTGTAAGGTTGGTTTTTTTCTTGGATTTTTTGTCCTCAATATAATCTGCCTAGTTCAAGGTTTTGCTTGTTTTGTTCTTATTAGTCTTTGTTTCATGTGGCAATTTTCAGGCTTTTGATCTGCTGGAAATGCTCAAGAAGGAGGAAGAGATTCTCTCTGCTATAAAGGAAAAACAATCAAAGGTAATCATGTGGTTGATGATAGTTAGCTACTCTGCGATTACTCATAATCTAATGAGTTCTGCTTTTCATTCAGATGCCGGAAATTGTTTAGTGGGTTTGTTATCCATGATGGAGACAGAATTGTGGTCTGATTATATGGATATCTAGATAGATATGTATCTGTTCAGTCTTTTTTTCCTCTCTCTTTCCTCCTTTATTATTATTATTTTTTTTTCTGGTGGGGGGAATTTTGCAGTGTAGTTGGTCAAATTAATAGATTATCAGCTTTATGCAGTTTACAGTTATGCATAGGAACCCCGTTTTGTACGTTGTTTGTTGGTTTCTGTACGTATTTCTGACATGAACTCGATGTAATTCAGGATGGTGACAAGGAGTTCTCTCAATATGTTCTTGATGATCGCACCAAGAGAGCAGAAGCTTGGCATCGTGATGCTGCAGTTCGAGCTCGGTATACCAAACCTGCAGAACCTATCACTTGCGCTACATTTGCACAAGATGTTCTAGAAGGGAGAGCAAAGGTGTCACAGTCACATGACCACAAACACCAGCCAATGATATTTGGACCAGCAAGTCTTGTGGGTGGAAGCCTAACGAGTGAGAGGGAAAGAATGGCAGCTCAGGTTTTCCAACCTTCTTTTAGGTATGTTTTTATTGCCTGATGAAAATTCATTTGCAAGGACAGATAGCCTGGGGATATTCTCTGCTTATGTTTTGTTTGGGAGGGAGGAATGATTGCTGAGATTTCCTCATCTCACTATTATGGAAATACTCGACCTCTGCTTAGGAATTTTTTTTTTTTTTTCTTCATTTCAAAGATGCATATTCTAATGCTAAGGGCAGGTTTGGAAACTGAAAATTCTCAAAATTTCTCATCTCATCTCAACTCATCATTACACCTTTTTCAAATCTCCATACAAAAATATAATAAATAATTCAACTTTTTCAAATCCCAATACACCTTTTTCAAATTCCAATTCAACTTTTTAAAATCTCAAAACTAAAAAATAATATTTTAAACTCTAAAACAAAACACAAAATTCTCATCTCTACCCCCAAACCAGCCCTAAATTAAATGTTTTGTTGTAGGTTGCCAACCATGAGCATAGAGGAAGCGGGTCTGAAAGAGATGGAGATGATGAACAAATGGCAAGAGCGGAATGCAAAAATGATGGAGGAAGCCAATTCCTCGTGGTACAAGGACAATTCGAAGCAGAGGCCAAGTGAGGATGATGACGAAGATGATGATGCTGCCCAAGACAAGGCAAGAGCTTGGGATGACTGGAAAGACGATAATCCTCGTGGTGCTGGCAATAAGAAGCTAACCCCTTGTGGGTAAAAATGTGGCCGGCTGTCACCTGTAATGTAATTTTTTTGTTCACAGCTAATAACTTAATACTGTTTTACAAAACATTTCTCAAATTTTGGCTGATTGCTAGTACGAGTTTTGTAGTTTTTTTATTTTTTTAGAAAGAATCTCAATTTTATTGATTACCTTCATTTACGGAGGAAAACCGTGGTTACAAATACAACACCTCAGGGTATTTATGTGCTATGAAATTTAGAATTTAGTCATCAAAACCATTATAATCATACAGTTCAATTAGGCGGCTAAAAGAAAGACACTTAACCAAGTATGCGGCCAAAAGAAAGACGCTTAAACTAAATCAGAACGAACCAGAGATATGTTAACCTGCAAGAAAAACAAAAGACAAACAAATAAAGCGAAACATACCAGACACAATACCTTACTAGTTTTGTAGTGGTACTGTTTGATCATGAGAATATAAAGTTTCCAACCTCTGCAAATTTTCGATGTTGGATGACACCTGGTAAGCATTTCTCAAAGACGGACATGGGTCTAACCGGATCGAAAGTATCGTTGCTTCAGTTCATCTCACTTGTTGGGATTGTTCAAAGGCTGCTTATTTATTTTGGCAACCATAAAAAAATGTCAATTAAATAGTTTTTTAAGCGGATGAACGTACATAATGATTGTGCCAAAACACATGAATTATATAAACCATTTAGGCCTTCGCTTCTAGAGTTTATCTTCTTTTTGTTGAAGTCCTCTCTGCGTAACTTCAATTTCCCTTCATTTGAAGTTTATCCTCTTTTTTGTGAAGTTCTCTCTCCTTAAGTCCAGTATCAAAAGAAGGAAAATGATAGACATTAAACCCTTTTCACAACTTTTTATACAATTATATTTTAAATAAGGGGCATTTTTATAAAATAACTTATAAAAGTACATATCAATTTACATAAATACCATCATTTGAAAACATGATTCTAGAAATGGTTGTAAAAAAGATTGTACATATATCATTATTCTTTTAAATAATATCTTTACTCTTGTTGAGCCACATCATCCATTATTATGTCGTTAAATGTTCAAAAACTCTAAAGGTGATATCAAAAACTATAATTTGAAATTTTAAAGGTTAGAGACCTTTAAGCACGCCAGTTTGTGGGTATGTCAATAAAATTAGTTTTAGATCTACTTTACAATAAAATTAGTTTTACAATTTAACATACCACATCAAGCACGCCAGTTTGTGAGTATGTTAATAAACACTATGCAACTTGAGATTTCCTCTCTTTGTGTTTATGTCAATAAACATTATACAACTTCAGATTTTAAAGGTATGAGAGCCCATGTAACACACTTCTTATTATTTCCTCTCTATTTAATTTATTGGAGGTAGTAATCGAAGAAAACCGCATCCAGAAAGTTCTACAATTAGATTATTAACAGAATATAAGTAAAAAAAAAAATTAAAAATTAGTAATCTCCAGGAAATAGGAACAGAAGTTTAAAGTCAACCAATATTGGCAAATTTCTAGTAATGGTATAACTAAACTTGGATGCTTGGATGGATAAAAGCATTGAGGACATGGTTTAACAAATTTCTATTATTAGCTATTATGATCAAAGACTCAAAATAAAATCAGATAATAATTTTAGGATTTCACTTTGTGCTCATCTAGCACCAGTCAAAATACATAATGATCCCTCCTAAAACACACAAAGTTTTCACTTTTTTTTTTTTTTTTTTTAAGAAAGATTCTACCCAATCCTCCTCAAGATATTATTCCAATATGTCGAACTAAAAATAGTAGAGTGAAGAGTCGCGAGGGAAAAAAACAGAGGGTGAAAGTAGGGGACAAGGCAAGAATATAAAGGTTTCGAATGAACCAGAAGAGTTGCTAAAAAGGGAAAGGAACAAAAAAAAAAAACCATAAGCCAGATAAATGAGTTGCTTGGCTTTGCGACAATTTAAAAAGTAAAGAAACCTCCCTACAATCTTGAAGTTAGCGTGTTTGCCATTTTCTCTGTTCTTAATATGCATTCAAGTTTCATGGCAAGAGGGTTTATGCATCCAATTAGTGGACGAGAGGTCATGGGTTTTAATCTCCATAGACACAATGTTGAGTAAATGAGACTCATATCCATTTTCCCTGTCCATCTACTTAATCAAGTCTGTTACAGATTAGGGAATGCCTGTGATTCTCCGTTGTCTAGCTCCTTTCGAGGGACTCTCAAATGATTATAATCACCTCCATGTAAAGGATACCAACTAATGTTCATCCCCTCCTTACCCATTGTTTTGCCATAGGAAAAAAATGCATTAATTCTTATCATCCTTAAAGGAAAGTGCTACAGACACAAATGAATTACACAAAAGTAAACTTACAAACTAATGTGACTTCATATGATCCGTTAAATCTACTTTATAATAAAAGTAAGTTTACAATCTGATTTATCATATAAAGTCACGTCATTTTGGAAGATTACTTTTGTGCAATCCTTTTGTGGCTGAAGTATTTCTCATCCTTAAATCAAAAGGCATATTTCCTACTCATATTGCCAGAAGGCAAGACTTCAAATGAAATCCATCATAAACAAAAGCATGCAATAGAAAGAGACACCAGTATAAATGCAATTCCTGCACAAGTAATATCTACAGCTATACACAGTTTTGACACATTACAAGAGAGCAGCTAACATTAATGAGAAGTATAACGAGCCCTATATAACTTGCCTTGAAATTCATCAAAGATTTCATGAAGAAAACCAAAGCAAAATCAATAGATGCAATCAACAACACTTACTTATACGTCCCCCACCAGACAACAACTGCTCGTGAAAGTCTGTCATAAGTTCAGGCCACAAGAAAAGAGAGCTTAAAAAAACACCGTAGTTCAACCTTCAATGCACTTGAACCCTTGGCATACCCACAACCATATCACGAACAAAACCCAGCACACAAAGAAGTCCAGCAACAACACAACCCAAACATGTTTTCTCCAAAGTTGTTTTGCCTTTTGCCGATCATTTGCGAAGCCCTTTTGAACTGGCAACCAAAAATCCTTGTACACACCATCAACATCATGACCGACATCCACCTTATTCAGCAATACATCGTCACCTTTAGCATCTCCATTCATCTTCTTCTTCTTCTTCTTCTTCTTCTTCAAGCTTTTGCATGGATTTGAGCCAAGCAGCGTTGTAATGACCATCTTCATCCCTTTGACCGAGTCCAAGCTCGTATTCCGACTAACCTTGGGTTCAGTCCCGGGAGAAACATTCACCATGCTCAAATTCAACGTCGTTGTTCCGCGAAATATGGAATCGCATTGCCTTTGAAGGCAAAGAGAGTTAATATTATCCAATCCTTTTAAAGCCCCGCCTTCGACAATCTCCTCGAAAGAGCCTTTTAGGTGCTTTAGGAACCAAAGACCATCTGATTGTGCCAAATCCTCATCGAATACAGCAAAATACACAAAAGGGTCTTGGATCAAGAACGTGTAGGTTCGGCTTCTAATGGTATGAAAGAACATGGAGTGGTGAGGTGGAGATTTCTCGATACATTTTATAGCTAAAGGTTCGAGATCGGGTTCTCTGGTGAATCTGGCTAGTATCGTGGTCCCTCTGGCAATGCAGGTGTAGAGGATGAGGTTCGGATCGCAAACCATTTTTATGGGTACTCAAGGAATCAACTCAACGATTATTAACTGGTGAAATCGAAAGAAAGAATGGAATCTGGGAAATGGGATTGAATTGAATTCGGGTAAATTTGCATTGCAAATCTGAGCTTCTTCTAATTGGGATTTCGCTGATCAATCAAAATTGAATTTGTTTCAGTGGACTCCAATTCTAGCGCAAAAGGAAAAATCTTGAATCTTCCTGTCTCAAAAAGAAGAGCAGTCCTCTCTTTTTCTGTCTCGGTCAATTCTAGGGGGAGTCGTTGAAAAGAGGAGTTGGATCCATTGAAGGACAATGCTGAGGAAGGAAAAAGAAACAGAATAACTAACTGCCTAGGTGGAATTGACCCCTTCAAGTATCTAAACCTTAACCTATAATTCTAGGTTTGGTCCAATCTAACATTTATTCCTTTTCGCATATATATTCTGGAATAGTATTATAGAAATAAATATCAATATCTCATTTTTCTTAAATAGGCAACGTTTCATTAGACAGAATTGGAAGCGAAGATACATGAGGAGGTTGTGGAGTCTCCGACAAGCACCCCATTACAACTAATACAATACTTGCAAAAAAAGAGAAGGAAATAAGGGTCCTGGGATTTGATCCCTACTTGTCCTTGTGTTTCTTGAAAAACCTAAGGGGGGAGCTACTCTAAATGGTGTTTTTTTTTTGGCAATGCTACAGCGACCGCTATTAGACACCGCTTTTGTGTCCCGCTTGACGTGTACAGTCTACTGTAGCATTTCTTTCATTTTTTTTATTCATTCGCTTCTCGCAGCTGACATTTCTAATATTCTATTTTCTTTTTTTATATTTTATTACTCTCATTCCCCATTTCTAACATTTTATTCCCCCACATTTCTTCTTTTGTCTTCTTTCAATGATCCGCTCTTCTTCCCCGAGGTGTCTCCTCCACCATGTCCACAATTCTATCTCCTGTAAAACCGAACGATTACTTTTCTTTTTTTTATGTATTTTGGGTTGGTTTCCCATCTTTCTCTCTCTCTCTCCCAAATCTCCATCTCAATGATCTCTAAATCAAACCCATGCCTTAACGTCTCCCAGATCTATGCCTAACCCACTTTCTCCATCTCAATCTCAAAATCAAACCCACTTCGACCGATTACCTAACTCCCTCCTCCTCCTTGTCTTCAACAAGATTGGCGATGTTAAGGCTCTCGGTCGCTGCTGGGTCATCTCCCATTGGTTCCACTACCTTTCCTTCCTCCTCCTTCGACAAATCCCATAACCCCTTCTCCAATCTCTTCCATTTTATTTTCTTTGGCACCATCGTCAAACCCTTCCAGTTCTTGAGCCAATTCCTAGGCGGCCCCAAGAGACCGTCTTCTTCCAGGTCGTCCTCTTCGTCGTCGTTGTTCCTCGCTGAGGATGGTGAGGTCAACCAGTGTGCCATCACCCACCACTTCCCAACCCAGGTTCTCAAAAACTTTAATCAGGTTTCGGTTCCTTTGCATTTTTTGTTCCTCCCTTGAGAAAGAAGAGATGATCGTTGAAAGAAGACAGACGAAATGTGCACTGGGAATAAAATATTAGAAATGGGGAATAGAGGGTAATAAGATATTAAAAATAGAATAGAATATTAAAAATATCATGCTGCGGGAAGTGAATGAATAAAAAAAAGAATGAAATGTTACGGTGGATTGTACACGTCAAGCGGGATTCAAAAACAGTGACTAATAGCGGTGGCCTTAGCATTTTTTTTTTTTTTTTTACATTGTGACTGACCAATTGTGACAAGTTGTGCAGTATTGATTAGGTGATGGAGAATCTCGCATCATCTTCATCAAGGTCTTAATATTTCTGGATAAATAGACACAGGCAGCCCAGATTGACAGTGGCCAAAAAAGCTCTTTTACGATTGTGCTAGCACGTGAAACGCAGGCGCAGTAGGTGTTGGGGTGGGGTGAGTTAGCTTCGAAGATGTTTTTTTTTTTTTTTTTTATACATGGAGAGGGGGATTCGATCATTGGTTCTCTTAGTGAGAAATCAAGGTGTTGCCAATTGATCCAAAGGATCTTGGCAGCTTCAAAGATGTTGGTTGAATCTGCCAGTATCGTGCATGTTGTCTTAAGAGGAGTGGTAGCGTGGCGAGCACACTGCAGACTATGCTACACGTGAGGTGCATGCGTTAAGGTAGTAGTTCAGACCGATGTCGAGCTATGTAGAAAGAAAACCATAGGTTTGAATTCCGTTCCATTTCGGTTGAAGTGGCAAAAATGTTCCATTTTGGTATAATACCTGGTATATATAGATCCTCATTAGGAGTAAACAATAGGACACCACACTCTGTTTGCCCTCCCTCCACCGCTACGCCTCGTCTGGGCAGCACGAGCTACCCCACCCGTCAAATGTAGGGGCGAAGGGCACCACTTGTATCCCATACAAGCTACGGGATCTTGAGCCCAACTTAATATATCTAACGTTAGGGTTCTGACAGAAGCAACTAGAAGAAGAATAGAAGAGGAACTCAAAGTGCTAAGTTGGTCTAGAACTGTTGAACTGATCTAGGAAGTGAAGAAATATCAAGAGAAGGGGAAAGACGTCGTGAAGAGAAGTGAAGTGCGCTCTGCTTTATGTATTAGCTGGGGTGCTACGCACCATTATAAATAAATGTTAGTAGAGTTGTAAAACGCAACGTTTGGAAGAGTCTTCCAAATGGTGCGTTCAAGCTGTCACCTGTTAGCAAGTGATAAAGGTAAGTTTAATTTGTCTCAATTCTGTTAGAGTGCAGCGTATTAGGGCAAGCAGGGGAATCAATGTGAGGTATCTCTGGAATATTGGAGAAGTTGAATTTCTGTAAGGAGGTTTAAGAGCTCTCGAAGTTACTCCTGTAGCAATTCATAGTGAATTTTCCGTTCTAGCAATTTGACAAACAACTGGTGTGAATTCTACTTGTCCATTTCAGCAACCATATCCCATGTTTTCTATCACCTTCCCTTGATACATCATCCACTCACAAGCAAGTTTCTAACATATAACTGCTTATAAATATATATAATCGTTAATAAAATGACGTTGTTTTGGGGTTAGGTTTAAGTTAAACCTAATCCCTTATCTTCCTACAGTCTCTCTTTCCCCCTCTCTCTCTTTCTTTTCTGGTTCTTCTCTCAAAGTCTCTCTTCCTCTTACTGCGTCCTCTCCTCCTCCTCCTCCTCCTCCTCCTCTTCTTCTCCCTCCTCCTATTCTCATCCTCCTCCTCTGCTCTTCCTCCTCTTTTTCTTATCCTCCATCTTGAAGTAGTCATGGTCGTGCGGCCATGGAAACCTACAACCATTAGTGGCCATGGGTTTGCAAAGGGAGTCGCGGCCACGAGTGGCCGCCATCGTGGTTCTTTGTAGACTCAGATCTGTTTTACTAGTTTAGGACCTTTTTTTGTTATTTTTTTTATTTGTTGTGGATTTTGTTATGGATTTTTAGTTTGTTTGGATTTGTTTTTAATGTTTTCCGGATGACTACACCATGAGAGGGCGATGGGCAGGGGGTTGACAGATTAGGGGTCCAATCCACTCCCCAGCAACCAAACAGGGGGCAAACCCCCGCCCCCCCAATGCGGGAAGGGGCACCCCATGTGGGTAGCACGTATAATCCTCATTTCGTTTTGATCCTAATTCTAGGCCGTTCTGGCTAATTCTAAACTACATTTCGTTCAAAATTGTTTTAATATTAATTTTCTTATTTTTGGATGACATTTTTGTAAATTTCAAATCTATGTGTCATTCATATAATTTTAAATTCTGAAATGGATTTATATAACTTTTTTTTTTTACTTTAAATATGTTCCTTCATTCTCTCTTTTTCTTAATCTCATTATTTTTAATAATTTCTCAACTCTTTGTGTTTTTCTATATTTTTTGTTTAGTCTCAACTCAAGTTTGTGATTCTTTTTAATATTATCTGTTGATATTAATATCTCTATATTTCTTAATATTAATTTTTTCAAGAGAAAAGTTTCAAACCGGTCGGGATGTTATTTCCCATTTTACACCCTCCAATAAAATGTCAACACGTAGCGGGCACATGTGTCTTATGGTGTGTGTGACTGCTTTTCCTCCTTTCTTCAGCTTTCCCAAGATGTGTATGGTATTCAACTCCATCGATTAGAATTGATATATGGGTATGATCTAGAAAACCCATATAGCATTCTCCTTTTTCTATCATCTTTCTCACTTTTTCCTCTCAACTTTCTCGGTAATATCTTACCGATGAAGACCATCCTTAATCGTGTTCTCTTTTTTAGTGAGAGTGAGAGAGAGAGAGAGAGAGAGAGAGAGAGAGAGAGAGAGAGAGTATTTTAGTGTGTGTGTGTGTGTGTGAGAGAGAGAGAGAGAGAGAGAGAGAGAGGGCAAATCAGAGAATGGGTTCAGGGGTGGCGGGAGGAAGTAGATGAATCCCTACGTGTATTGTAAATTGATGGGTGTAAAATAAGGAAATTCACCCATCCGGCTAGTAGCTACTCTCTATTTTCAACGTATATTCATTTTAAAATACACACAAATATATATATATATATGATACACAATTACATATACATGTATTTCTTTTATTAATTATCAGTTTATATATATATATATATACGTAGACTAGAACTCAAGACTCAAGAGTATCAAAATATTTTGTCTTAGTACTAAAATTGGAAAAAATTAAAAAAAAAAAGTTGGGACTTTTTAGCGGGGAGNCTTATGTATGAGAATTCCAATTTGTGAGAATGTGATTACAATGCGTACGTAAATAAGTATGTATGTAAGACTATTTAATATAAACATATTTAATAATAAACCAAACATAATAGGGAATAAGCAAATTACATATAAATTGAGATTTTTCTTTAAATTTCCAAAATATATATATACATATATTGTTCAATTAATTTTCTTTATATTTTTCTTTCACCAAATAAAATTTTCTTTTTTAATTTTTTATGGAATATAAAAATTCATTATTTTTATATAGAGACAGTTAGGTCTCGTTTGAGAAATGATATGAGATGATAAATCTATGAATAGTTATAAAATAATTTGTAAATAGTAGTGAAATTATTTGAGTTAAGACGTTTTATTAGGTTTTAGAAATTGATAGAGAAAAAACTGAATAAAAATATTATAAAGTTAAAATATTATTAAAATATTATTTTTTTCATATTATTTTTGTTTTAAAATTTGAAAAAGTTGAATTATTTTTTGTGATTTGTTTGAAAATTTGAGAAAGTTATAATGATTAGATAAAAAATTTGAAAATTTGAAATTAAAAATGTTTGTATTTAAATATGTTTGAGAATAAAATTTTGAAAAATTTTGAGATGAAATAAGATATTTTGTGTTTCCAAACAAGACCTTAAACAAAAAGTAGCATTAATAATAACCATAATAAGCTTCTAACAGCCGGATTATTCTTGTATAACTTTAATAATATCATATTAAAAAAAATCAAATACTAGCATCAAAAGCTTAAAAATCGAATAAAAGATAAGTACTAACATTTTTGTTAATTTAGTTAAAAAAAAAAGTTTCCAGGTCCCAGAAAGTAAATTCATATGAATTATTTTATTCTTAATTCGGTGTGTAGAATACACCATCCACATCACTTAAATGGTAAAATCTAATTTGTAATATTCAAATTTTAAAATTTATATTTCAAATTAAATTATGTTATATAAACACTATACTACATTCCGGCTTGATAATAAAACTTTCCAATCCACATTCCTAACTGTTAGAATTGTATTAATCAATTACATATATCAATTGTGCTATACAAGATAGCTTATATATAGAAGGCCAAAGGCTATAAAAGAGCCTTACTCAATCAATTTGAGACATGTATAACACATATACACTAAAAGCCCCCCCTCAAACTCATGGTGGATGAGAAACCACCTTGAGGTTGTCAACCAAATAACGAAACCGAGCCGTACGATGAGACTTTATAAATATATCAGCAAGTTGATCTTGAGAGGAAACAAAGAGCAACTAAAGAGAACCCTAAAGCAAAGGATGATGAACGAGATGGCAACCAATCTCGATGTGCTTGGTCCGCTCATGGAAAACGTTATTATGAGCAATCTAGATAGCACTGCGATTGACACAATAAAGAGGAACGACAGAGGTGAGAGGTACACTTAAATCTTGTAGTAACCATCGGAGCCAAAGGAGTTCAGCAATGGTGTCTGTCAGGGCACGATACTCAGCCTCAGTGTTGAAACGAGAGACAACAGTTTGTTTCTTTCTACGCCAAGAGATCAATTAGGAACTGAGAAGGAAGCAGTAACCTATGGTGGAACGACAATCAGTGGGATCACCTACCCAATCAGCATCAGAGTATGCTCGAAGAACTAGTGGAGATTGAGCAAAAAAGTGTAGACCATGGAAGAGAGTGCCTTTAAGATACCAAAAGATGCGTAGAACAACAATTTAATGGGTTGTTCGAGGGGTAGTCATGAACTAGGTCACCTCATGCACAACATAAGAAATGTTTGGATAAGTGATTGCAAGGTAAACCAGGCTAGCAACCAACTGTCGATAAAGTGTGAAGTCAAACAATAATTCTCCACACGAAGGGGTCAGATGTGCATGAAACTCCATGTCTATATCAGAAACCTTGCTGTCAGCAAGGTCAGCTCAAGACAAAAGATTCGAGACATACTTGGCTTGGTTGAGGTAGAATCCATCTCTTAAGAAAGTGATCTCCAAGTCGAGAAAATAATTGAGGTGACCAAGATCTTTCATCTCAAATTGCCTATTGGGGAAGTCCTTAAGTTCCTGGATGCCATTAAGATCATCACAATAAAAATTATGTCATGCACATATAGTAGTAACAAAATGAGATATTTGTGGAACGACGAATGAAGAAGGCTGAGTCATAGGAACTAAGGGGAAGCCCAAGCAAGAAATCGTAGAGGTGAATTTTGCAAACCAAGCGCGAGGGGATTGCTTAAAGCCATAGAGAGCACGGCAGAGGCAGCAAACCTTGGTTGGTGGATGAGAAAGACCAAGCGAAGGCTACATATAGACCTCTTCACACAAATTGCCATCTAAGAAGGCATTTTTGACATCCGTCTAAAAGAGCTTCTATTGATAAGAGGCAACAAAAGCCAAGAAAGTGCGAACAAAGGAGAGACGGGCAACTAAGGCAAGAGTCTCCTCATAGTCAATGTCATATTCATGTATGAAACAGTTGGCAACAAGTCAAGCTTTATACCTCTTAATAGAACCATCTGAGCGAGTCTTGATCTTATAGATCCACTTACAACTAATCACAAACTTTTTAGAAGGCAAATCAACCAAATCACATGTATGGTTCTTAGACAATGCATCAAGTTCCTCAGTCATTGCATCCTGCCATAAAGGATTAGTGAAGGCCTCACGATAGGAGTGAGACTCATGCAAAGTAGTAAGGGCAGTGTAACAATGAAAATCATACAGATGACCAGGAAGAGATCTTGACCGAGAAGAACAGTGAAGGAAAAAGTTGGTTGTGTGATCCACAGGTGGGGCAGAAACAGGGATTACAGCTTGAGAGGGAGCCAGCTCAAGAGACATAGATCTTGGCCTAGGGGTGTCAAAAGAGTGAGTAGGTGGAATGCATGAAACATCATATATGGACACAGGCGGTGAATGAGTGGATTGCTCATCTAGAAAAAGCTCTAAGGCAAATGATTGAGAAATAAAGGGACTAAAAGTGGATACCTCAGTAAACAGACGATGTTCCCAGAGCACAACATTACAAGAAATGCGGAGGTGATGAGCAATAGGATCATAACATCAATAGCCCTTCTGAGTCTCACCGTAGCCAAGAAAGCAACAAACGAAAGAACGTGGCTCCAACTTTGTATGTTCATGAGGCTGAAAAAGGACAATGCAAGCAGAAGCAAAGGAATGAAGGTGTTGATAGTCAAGGTAGATCTAAACAAACACTCATATGGAGATTGATTTGAGATGACCAGAATTGGAAGGTGGTTAATGGTATGAACTGCAGTAAGGGCAGCTTCAGCCCATAATGGGGCAGGGACTTTAGCAAAGAGGAGAAGAGTCTTAACTATGTCAAGGATATTACGAAGTTTTCGTTTGGCTCGTCCATTCTGTTGAGAGGTTCTTGGACAAGGATTTTGACGGATAGTGCCATATGTTTGCAAGATACTTTGAAAAGCAGATTGTTTGTATTCAAGTGCATTGTCAAATTGAAAAATTTTGATACATTTAGAAAATTGAGTTTCAATCATTTTTGTAAAGTTATAGTAAATATGCAATAGTTAAGAACGAAAGTGCATAAGATAAATCTAACTGTAACGAGTGAAATCATCCATAAATATAATAAAGTAATGAGATCCACCAATACTAGTCACAGAGGCAAGTCGCCAAACATTAGTGTATCAAATAAAAAATACTAGTAGATAATGACTCACTACTATGAAAAGGCAAAGTGGGTTGTTTTTCTAACTGACAAAAAACACAATTAAAGGTATGTTGGGACGGTTTTCCTAAAAGATCTCGAGAAACTAATTGTTGTATCCACGAAGAGGATGCATGACCAAGTAGAGAGTGCCAGAGGCCGAAGGAAGAATAAACAGATGTAACAGCGGAAACACCAGCGGGTGGACTAGAGGAAATATGCAAAGTGCTTATTGGAAACATACACTCCACTCTAGGGCTTGTCCCAAGTGCCTGTCTCGTCCGTGGATCCTGCACAGTATAACCAGAGTAATCAAAAATAAAATAGTAGCCAAGTTGAGCCAATTGCCCCCACAGACACCAAGTTATAAGAGAGTTTAGGAACACAAAGCACTTCAAAAATGGAAATGTTGGATGTAGAGATAAAGCTTATATTAGGAACAAGCATAATGGATTCATTGGCAGTGTGTATAGCAAGTGATGTATGTGTAGAACGCATTTTAGAGAACAAGGACGAGGAGGGTGTCATATGATTGTGACAGGCAAAATCCATAAGCCAAGAGAGCAACTTACTAGGCAGAACAAAGAGAGTAGAGGAGGATGATGCATTACCAAACTGAATCAAGATCTGATTGAGAAGTTTCTCCAAGTCAGCTATGGAGAGAGTGACTGTGGATCTAGAAGACTAATATGCATCTCTAATGGTTTCAGAGACCCGAGGAGTGTCTGAAATAGCAACAACAACAGTAGGAATTCCTTTCTTGTTACAACGATAATAGGTCTCGATGACATGGCCAGAATGTTTACAATAATGACAAAGCAACCTATTGGAGTGGAGGTTGTTAGGACCATGCTTTCCAGAACCGGACTGTTGAGGTTGGTCAGAGGAGGAAACTAATTGAGTGGTAGCCAAGACACTGAGCTTGTTCTAAGTCTGTAATGCCTGTAGACAAGTTTCCTCACAGATCAGCTCATTGATAGCAATATTTAGGGAATGAGTCAAAGTGTGATTAAGCAGTTGACCACGGATTCACTCAAGTCATCTTGTAGGGCCATGGGAAACTAATAGAGACGATGTTGATCACGACGAATGGCATACATGTCAACATCAGTGGGAACCTTCCAGAGTAGGTTGGAGAGATCAATCTGATTCCAAATGTGACAAAGACGATCAAAAAAGTCATTGATGGATTGGCCAGAGTACTGTCTGAGCTAATACAACTTGACCATAAGTTGGTGTTCTCTGGACCCATGAGGAGTAGCATAACACCTGCTAACATGTCTAAGTAGATAGAGCATCATCATAGCTACCAAGTAGGTTAGAGATAGTTGCAATGGAGGTGTTGAGCATCCAAGTAAGGAACTGGTGATTATGGCTATCCCATTTGAGAATGCGCTATTGAAATTTTTCTGCTTGTTCATCTCCTTTTTGCACTGGATTTGTCCAATCACCGATGCAATAGAACCAAAGTTCATAGCCTTTAAGAAAGTTATGAAAAGACTAAGACCACACCAAATAGTTTATAATATCTAATATCACATAAATAAGATGAAGAATCTCATTGTTTTGAGCCATTATGAGATCAGATATACAAAAATAAACTACAAAAATGAGATCAGCATGCGAAAATTTGCAAAAAACACATGGATAAAAAGTCAACGATAAAAATTGCTGACGTGGTAGTGTGGTGATTTGGCAGGATGACGTGGCTACTAACAAGACTAGGGTTGACGTCAGCGATGAGACGCACGCATGTGGCGCTTGGATGTGAAGCTTCAAAGCACGTGAGGTGCATGGGCGGCGCAATAGAAACTTTGACGACAAGTGGAGGCGTATGCAAGCTCCGATCTGACTGATTTTGACGGCTTTAAGTTGATTTCAATGAGATCTTCTCAACAGTATGTCGCGTGATCAAAATATAGCTTCAGACACAATGATTTCGAAATTTTGTAGTAGTCCTTATAGCAATTGCAACTATCTAACGGCAGTGAGCAACACTTTAATGGCTCAACTGTAGAAGACAGAGACAGCAAAAGAATGCTAAGGAGGATGAAAACTACTAGTACTTAAAGGATCAAAGTAGTGGCTTTGATGCTATGTTAAAATTGTATTAAACAATTATGTATATCAATTGTGCTATACAAAGTGACCTATATATAGGGGGCCAAAGGCTAAACAAGAGCCTTACTCAATCAATGCGAGACTCACATAACACATATACACTAACACTAACAAAAGAGAAATTCTATTTGCAGTTTCCAAATAGGAACTGCATATACAAACCTTTCATTAAATAAAAAAAAGTGTCATTTTGATAAAGATATTATTGTAATTTTAAAAAAATTTAAAGATAAAATTGACTAAACTTGTACATTTGGAGACTGTACGTGGCATTGCTCCTAACAAAAATAGGATGGCGGGAAATCAAGATACTCATCACATGTAAATGAATCTCTTTACTTTTCATCATGGAATTCTCCCAAATAAGATAATCTTGCGGTTCAACTCCAAGTAAAGGTAATTTTGGAAGAAAATGAGTCGAATGAATGGTTTATTTTTATCAATAGCAAAATGGAATTGTTTGGGTTTTTTCTTTTGCTTCTTTTTGGGAATAGGAGTTGTGATTTTGACCAGGGCTGCAGGAGTATACAAAAAGGGTAGTGATAAGGTTATATCCATTTACTACCCATTTATTACTTATACTATTTATTTTTTTTATCATTTTCTTTCAAATATTTTTTCAACATCTTTAATCATTAAAAAAATTAAAAAATATATAATTTTACTAATAGTCACTTCCTTACCCATTAAGTAAAATAATAAATTAAAGAAAAATCAAATAAAAAAAGAGTAATAAATGAATAGTAGGATAATAGTAACCCTATCATTTTCCAAAAACCAATTTTAGTCAAAGAATCATATTAATGGATCCTCACATAGACAGTGAAATCACTTCTCACGAGCTATATCCCAAACAATTTTGTTTGTTAAAGAGTAATGATTTGTACATGTCTCAAATAAACAAGTCTCATACAAATCTTTTTATAAAAAAAGAAAAAGATAGTACTAGTGTGCCACCTAGCTTTGGCCACTGGACGTGCCTACTAGTACAAATTTTATTTTTTATTTTTTATTTTTTTCTTGACATTTTTTTAACATATTTAAATATTTTAAAAAAATAACATTAATAGTCGCTTCCTTAATCAGTAAGTTAAAAAAAATTTAAAAAAAATTAAATGCATAAACGGTCAAAATGAGTGGACAAATTGAGACAGCATAGTAACATTATTAAAAAAAATAGACCTCACCATAAAAAAGTGTAAAAAAAGACCAATTTTGTTACTCTGTTAAAATGCTTCAATCTGGGAGTGCAGCAATGCTGCCTACAGCCTACATATATATACATATATATATATATATTATAATATCAAACTTGAACCTTGGAGCTTGGCCTTTGAGACGTTATCACCGATCGCCACACAGTATCCCCCCGAGCTGCAGATGATCGGCCCTGCACGACCTATATTCGCAAGTCGACCCATCACAAATGGCATCAAGAGGGCACAACAGTATTTATTGAAATTTTGACATTTTCTAAACAATTGCTTAGGGCAACAATAAATATTATAGGCCCTACCCTTTTCCAAATATTTTTACCAAATCCCTTTTCTTTTCCAAATAGAAAACCACAATAAATGTCTTTCACAGATAGAAATGAATAACCTATCTTCCAAAGAAACGCACTTCCATAACCAAAAAAAGGAACCTTACTTGCCTCACCTTAGATAATAGATTCTCTCAGAAAGAAGGAAACCCGTTCGATCTTCTATAACTTCTGGACAGAAACCAAGCTAAAACTCTCAAGAACACAAAAGCCTTCAAGATAAAACATCCATCCATCTTATACTATGTAGAGGAATTGAGTGCACTTTTAATACAAGTACTACCTTCTCAACCAAAAGAATGACCAAATTTATTGTAGATATATATACCACCTTGAAGTGGGAATGGGAAAAGAAGGTTTCGTATGTGTAGTTTCCAAGCTGGTATGATAATGAATAGCTCTCATGTAAGACTGAACCAAGGAAAAAGCTGGAAGTTTGTTTGTTTCTTCTTTTTTCTGGCACCTTTCTTAGTTCTATCTGCTCTTTTAATCTGAGCTGACATAAGGTGGATCAATGAATGCCCATTCAAACACCTGTTCATATTGAATGGCAGCATTTTCCCATGTGCAGTCCCTCTGCATCCCTCTTCTCATCAATCCCTCCCAAGAAGACTTGTGCTCTCTATAAGTCTGAACGGCAATTTTTAGAGCCTGCAGATAATCATCCAGTGGAAGTAAAAAGGTTGGTGAGTAAACACCCCCACCTGCATTGTCCACACACAAGCACATACTAACTATAAAGTAAGAAAACATAAACAATGATTCGCTTACCGCCAACATGCTCTCTTTTGTCAGAGGAGAGAAAGTCCATCTGCAACACATTCCACGAGAGTGTCATAATTTAGCTTTAGCTTCTATAAAAGCAAATCATTATTCATGAAAAACTCATAATGAGCATTTCTTTTATTGGCACCGGGTGTCTAGGAACAGCGTCCCGACTAATCCCAGGAATGCACAGGCCCTCAACAAGAAGTTTCCCACAAGTGCACCTAGGGTAATTCAAGGGAAAAATCCCCCAGTCCGATGGCCCCTAGAGATTGTTTGCACCCAAGGAGATTTGAACCTTAGACCTGGGGGAGCACACCCCCAAGCCCAAGGCCTTTACCACTTGAGCCAACCCCTAGGGGTTAAAAGTTAAAACTCATAATGAGCATTATTGATAACAAAATCATAATGAGATCCAGAGGAGTTGATCATTATCCAGAAAATGTTGTAGTAATACACTTAAGGTAGTGAAATACTTGCCACAAAAAGTGGTGAAAAGTAAGTCTACCAAAATGAAAACCTAGCCAGCATACTCGATAAAGAAGGTTATCATAAAAGTCAGGTTGCTACGTCATAAGGCACAATCACAGCATCTTTGATAGTGTAAATCGGCATATATGAGTCACGAGTGAATTGTTCAATCTTTTTATACACATCGCCCTTCGAATTTGGAATGAATCACCACCTTTCTGGTCGTTTGTTTGATTCTTTTCTGTCCATGTTAGAAGTGAACTAGAAATGCATGACTTGATTCTGTGCAATAGTTGCAGCCATCTGCAAGATTTATATATGTTCCAATTGCCCAGTTTTTTTATAAACAAAAAAGTACCATCTTTAAACAACCAATCGTTAGCTTATTGAATATGACCAAGAAAAAGAAAAATATTTCAACAAGTGACTTGCTTCAAGGATGCAGACCTCATGGTTAGACTTATATTACAGGATAAAGTGCCCAAGACCCATCAGCGTGCTGATGTCCCGTGATATATCTCATGAAGTCTGAGTGTGAAGTTGAGATATTCTACATTTCCTTTTTCTCTCATTGTAAAAAAAAATCATTCAGCCAAGAGCTCAAAAGAGGCATACATACCCTGTACCTTCACCTTTGCCTTCCTGAGCATATGGATTGAAATTTTTTACAGTATCCTGAGACAAACAGAAGAGGAGGATTGAGTAGATATAATCCATATAAAAAACAACTGCAATCAGTTTCTTGGTTGTTTAGACTTACTCTGAGTCCCCCAGTGTCATGAACCACAGGCACAGTTCCATATCTCATTGCATACAATTGATTTAGCCCACAGGGCTCAAACCTTGAGGGCATCAGCAGTATGTCACAGCTGATCATTCCAAAACCACAGTGAGTTAGTGCCATCATTTCTTGAAGGAACATATAAACCATGAAAAATAAATTCTGAAATACCCTGCAGTTATCTTATGAGAAATTGGGACATTAAATCCAACCCAACCCCGGAATTTTTCTTTATAAGCAAACTCTGTTGCTCTCATCCAATCTTCAAACATCGGATCCCCAGAGCCAAGCATAATCTGAAGCATATAGAAAGCACAAGCAATGTAAAGGGAGCATGACTTCAACGTAGAGCCAAATTATTTGAAAATCTTCACCAAAGATTCACTTACAAATTGTACATCATCTTCCATTATCTCTGGAATTGCCGACCGGATCAAGTCGATGCCTTTCTGGTAGTCCAGTCTCCCGATAAACCCAATCTACAAAGTTCAATTCAAACAAATAAGAGGGATAATAGAAGTTATGCTATGAAGACTGAGTCTAAGCAGACATTAACATATTACCAATGGGCAATCAGGCCTAATGGGAAGACCCAGTTCTTTCTGTAAAGCAGTCTTGCATTGAACCTGCACTTTAAATATAGTTGAGGCAAGAGAACCATGCTTTTATGCACTGCCTAATATAAAGCAAAATACTTGGATACCTTCTCAGAAATATTTTCAACAGAATAATGGTAAGGGATATGCTCGTCTGAAGATGGGTCCCATTCAGCAACATCAATCCCATTTGTGATCCCTGGTTAGTATGTAACATTAATTAGTTTGAAAAGTTAACAATCAAATTAAATATTTTAAATGGAACATTACATTCTTCTAATCATCAATTTTTTTCTATTAGCTGACACATTCATGTATATAAGAGAGAAATCATGAAATTCAAAAATCCCTTGAACAAAGATTGAGGCGAGAGTTCAAATGACATTCACATTTTTTCAGGGTTATGTGATAGACTGATTAGAAAATAGCTAACAAGTAAACAAGGGAACTCAATATTATAAGAAAGGTGATTAGTCGCAACTGGTTTCAACCATGTTGCTTAACCTACATATATACTCATTTCCATATATCAAAGTACACCACTCTTTGAATATGAATGTTACATATCAAATACATTATTTACTTGCTATATCTCAATAAATGGAATAAAATGTTGACTTGTCCAACTAAATGGTTACTTCCTAGATGAAGCAGACTCAAAAATTAGTTTGATAACTACTTACCTATATTCAAAGCTTACACAAGGGAAAAGAAATCTTTTTTTTGATAAGTACAAGGGAAAAGAAATCTATTATAAAGATGATTTATCATATGATTCAATCTGCTGAAGAATTCATGTTTAAGTATTATTGATTGCTTAAGAAGGAAGATCTTGGTTATCCATGAGAAACTAATGTATTAGAATTCAAAATTACCATCAACCGTAAACATACATGACTTTGAAACAATAGCACATATTAAGTTGTAATTAGACCCTTCACTGGAGCAATATTAACTACCACCCCAGAGAATAAAGATAAGTTAAGTTGATAACTATTAGAATTGATCGAAAGGAAAAAGATGCCCAAGGATTTGAAATGTCATTCTAGATTCTAAAACTGAGTGTCTAAGAAAAAAACTATTCCCCACGTTTACAAAAGTAGCCCAGCATTTACAAAGGATGACATGAAGATAACTAGCCCACACATACCATTAATAATACTCTTTCGATCACTTAGCAACTCATGTAGACCATATCCGCCTTCAACTGTTGTTATTTCCCAGGAATAGCCCTGCAATTAGAAGGTATTGTTTTAACAGAAAAGTACCATAACATGATGAGATATGATGTATTTGATCTTCCTTTTTGTATAAAATTCTCTCCAACATAAGGTCCAATAAAATATAGTTTTTAACCCTAAATCCCCAAATAACTATTAAAAGCTCATAGATAGGTCATCATTCACTGATCACCACACAAATTTCAGATATATCACAAGATGCCTCGCAAGATAAGTATGCTGTGTAGCATTTATAACCTGGCTAACAGTCAATATACGATCAGCTGTCACAACTGCACCCTTCAGAAGATTGACTGCTAGACCTGGGTCAAGAGCATGTGTCCTTGCCCATGTCGGAAAAACCCATTCCAGGGCTCCATACCAGTCCAAAGGAAGTCCCAAATTGTTGTATGTTGCTGCTGATTCCACTCCCTTGTATATGAAACACAATTAGTTTATAATAGTGTTGATTGTAAGAGCCAAAGGACATATTTACAAGAAATAAGATATTCTTTATCAATATTAATCTATAAGTAATGATGAATTGCTTATCACCTCTTCAAGGTGCATGCCCATCTAGAAGGAACACTAAAATGTGCAAAGATTTCATGTATTAATATTCCTTACAGATTCAAAAGCAACAATATTACACCCCATCAAGAGTGAACTAGTCAACATATAGGAATCTCTGGGATTTCCTAAGGGCGTTCCAGAATGTAAATATGATAAAGCTTCCATGTGCTCAGAGCAAGCACTTTCATCCCAAAAACAAAGTTTAATTTCAGAAGTTCATTTTCATCCCAACACAAGGACTAGAAATTTTCCTACAAACAAATATGAGCATTATTATTATTATTATTATTTTTTGGCACACTTGTGCCCAATACGGCAAGAAGTAACATACAAACCCATGAATGAATCCAGGAAAAAAGTATCTACCTGATGTGAAAGGTTGTGGATTACAAGAATACTTCGAGCATCTTTATAGACTCCATATGGACGATACTTGGCTGCCAATAGTCTGCATTAGAATATTTCAAGAGATCAATCAATCCCATAGCAATTTACACCTCAATAAAGCATAACCTGTGAAAAGGAAATGAAAAAATAATAACCTACCCAAATCATCAGCATATGGCAGGTGCAAATTGCTAACATATGGTCTTAGTAGGATGCATATGTCTGGCATTAAACCTGTTTCTCTTTCCCACTATCCCATACATTATAATTACTTGTCCTCTACCGTATCAGGTTCTCCTATTTCTCAAAAGAATGTGTCGGCTTTTCTACTTAAAAGGGCTTAAAAAGCAGTAGACTAATCTATAAAGCTAAAAACGGAAAGAAGGGCAAAAAACACAGAGATAAAATAAAGCTGCAAATAAATAAACAGAAGAATATAAATCCTAGGAGACAAAATATTATATAAGGCAAGTATAAGAACATCATTAGTCCTATTCCTACTAGTAAATAGGAAAATGGGGCAAATAAAAAAGTAAACAATCAGCATAACATATACAGTAATTAGCAAAGACCCCTTACACTGGCACAAGGCTTGCATGCCAATCATTGGCAAGGAACACACATTTCTCGCCGTAAGTGAACCCTCCCAATGGAAGCACTAGTGGAGCTTCACATGCTGCATGGCAAAGTAAAGTGAACCGAAACTGTAAACCAAATAAAAAAATATTTTGTCATTATTTGTAGGCAAAGCATATAACTCTATCAATCCAACCTTATAACTAGTGTAAGGGTAAAATCTACTAACACCTCCTGTGCTTTGATGGTGTTTTATCGATATCCATTAGGTTCCTAATTTTGAAATCATACTCTTTACAGTACTTTTATTCTATTCAACTCCTTCCCACATGCACACAAGTAATTTATTGAGCAATCGCACCATGCCATATAGACAATAAATTTCAGATTTTCTTTCACATCATTTTAGAAAAATTACTGCCATAAAAAAAAATCATGCTTATAATATAAAGAGGGAAAATAACAATAACAAATTCAGATTTCCTTTTGCGTCATTAGAATTATTAATACTGTAGTCGAACATAGAGAGAGAATACTACGTGTTATTCATTGATGTTCAACAGCATATACATACTACATGCAAATGACAATTATACCCTCATAAGTTTCTTTTTTGATAAGTTAAAAGATTTTATTAAACACAATGTAATAGGTAAAGCCCAAGTACACATGAAGTATACAAAAGAAGCACCTAGTTACATTCTAATAGCTAGAAAAGCGATGACAAGAACTTGTTTACAGCCCCTCCCTCGAGTACAATAGCAGAGAACCAGCTAAGCATAGCGCTTATAAAAAACTTTCAAAATTCATCTATATTGTGTTCTCTATCATTAAAGCACCTCTCGTTTCTTTCCAACCAAATACACCACATAATACACATAGGCATCATTTTCCATGCAGCTGCTACTTGGGGACAAGTATGCATTTGAAAGTTGGCCCAGCTTGCTAGAAAATCGACCACTGATTTTGGCATAACCCAGCTCAGCCCAACCCTTCCAAACACTCCATCCCACAACACTTTAGCCATTTCACAATGAATGAGTAAATGGTTCACTAATTCTGCTTCTTTCCTGCATATAAAGCATCAATCCAAGACAATCATTCCGCGCTTCCTCAAGTTATCTATAGTCTGAATGTTCCCTAATGCTGTTGTCCATACAAAAAAAGCCACCCTAGTCGGAACATGAGCCTTCCAAAATTTTCTTCTGAGGAAAGCCAATATGGTGCTTATTTAATATCACCTTATAATATGACCGTGAAGTAACGTCTAAGAGCAAGACTATAGCAGCGATATCCTTTTTGAGTCTGGGAATAACCAACAAATAAACACTTGGTAGCACGTGAATCAAGCTTATCAAAATCTGGGCCAAGGTTATGAACATAGCAAACACGCCCAAAGATTTTTGGAGGGAGAGAAAAAGATGGAGAGGAAGGGAACAAGATGGCGATGGGAAAGGAACCATTGAGGACTGATGAAGGCATACGGTTAATAAGGTGGCACAGTAAGAATACCATCACTCCAAAAATGTTTAGGAACATGCATGTGCAGTAAAAGTGCTCAGGTTACATCTAACAAATGACGATTTTTGCGTTCAGCCACCCCATTTTGTTGGGGTGTATAAGAGCATGAAGTTTGATGAACAATTTCTTTATTACTTAAGTAGCAAAGAAATTAGATTGATATTCTTTAGCATTGTTAGAATGCAGTACTTAAACTTTTTGTCTAAATTAAGTTTTAATTTTTTTTCTCAAAAGGCTCTGAATATGGAAAGAAGTTCAGATCATGCCTTCATCAGAAACAACCATATCATACGAGAATAGTCATCAACAAATATGACAAAATACTGAAACTTGTTTGATACAATGTTGATTGGTCCCCATATATCAAAGTGAACCAATTCAAAAGGACTAGATGCTCGATTATCAACTCAAGGTACAAAAGACACACGATGGTATTTACTAAGCTGACATGCTTCACAAGAAAAGGAAGACACATTTTCAAGATTCTTAACTTGATGTTTCAAAAGAGAAAGAGATGGATGTTCAAGGCGGCAATGCCATTCAAAAGCAGATGATGATGAGGATGTGAGGGCTCGAGTGGGTGACTGTTTGACATCAAGGTAATACAGACCACCAGCTTCATTCCCCGTACCAATATTCTTCCCCGTATTGAGATCTTGAAAGATACATACAGAAGGATAAAAGGTCACAAAACATTGAAGAGTTTGAGTAATTTTACTAATGGACAGCAAACTAAAGGGCAAACTAGGAGCGTATAGAATAGATGACAAGGATACAGAATCAATGAGATTCGTGGATCCAATGCCTGTAACTTTAAAAAGAGAACCATTAGCAAGAGTAACACTATGGAAATGTCATAGCATCTAACTTAGATAAGAAATAAGACAAACCGGTCAGATGTTCATTAGCTCCTGAATCGATGATCCATGGATCTTGAGTAGATGAGACAAGACATGCGGACGTTGTACCTAAATGGGCAAGAGTAGCTATGGAAGATGAAGTTGTCCGTGTGCGATCCAAAAACTGATCATACTCATCCTTCAATATGTTAATCATCTCTGGAGTCAGGTTGGAGCTCGTTGACAGTGATGTAGCATCTTGGCAAATGGCCTGATTAACGGACCCAGATGGTCTACCATGTAGATCCCAACAATAGTCCACCGAGTGGTTAGTGCGACCACAATGGGTACACTTCAAGATTCACGACCTCGAGTGCAATTATCTCTGGCATCACATCCCCCACATGCACCTCTACCACCCCGGCCTCCACACCCACCAAGAGCAACATAAGAGGCAACTAAAGTAGATCTCTCATTACTCTGATCAGAAGACAACTGAGATCCTTGTCCAGATAATGTGGCTCGCTGAAGTCGGGAGAACACATCAGGAAATGAAAGAAGTTGTGGACTTGCCAAAATTTGAGAACGCACCAACTCATATTCAGGTTTTAAGCCAACAAGAAACCGAACAACATTAAACTCTTCACGTTGTTGTTGCATACTTGAAACATCAGAAGTGGTAGGTTGATACATTTTGAGTTCTTCACAAATGCTCATCACTTGAGAATAATACTCTTCCAGGCCCAAAGTACCATTTTCCAACCCAAAGAATTGCGGGCACAACTCATAACTACGGGTTATGTTCCCGACACCCGAATACATTTGTTTGAGATGCCTCCATACCTCTTGAGAGGTGTCAAAGTGTATTAAGCTAGTGTAAATATTAGGCCAAATACTGGTCAACATCAGGTACAAGATTTGAGCATCTTCTTGCTCTCATTGAGCAAATGTAGAACTAATTGAGTCAGGCATTGGATCAACCAAGTGGGTACAAAAAAGACATTTGCCTTTTAAAAAAATTTCAACAGATTTTGACCACAAAATATAGTTTTTTCCATTCAACTTCACCGAAGTCATAGGCATATTAAACTTTGGTGCAAGAGATAATAACTCAAATTTAGTTGTCATGGAGAAAAGTATCACAGCAATTTAACTAGAGACAGAATCCACACAGAATATGAAATATGAATGAAAAGCTGAGAAATACAAGCTGGAAAAGTGGAAACCCAGCTTAAGAACCCAAATTTCGGATCTCTATCGAGTGGAATCAGCCTGTATCAGGTCTGAACCGAGATGTATCGGGACTGAACCGGCCGGTATCGGATATGTTTCGGGTATTGCTGGTGCCGACTTCAAAACGGAATAAGTTATCCTAAACGAGGATAAGAGAAGCTGGGTTTACCGTATTCTTCTTACCAAACGGGTGTTATTCCGGATAGGAATAAGCTCTTACTCCAGGTTGGATGCATACGCAGCCAAGGATTGGATAGTTGAGACCTACAACCAAACACCCCTAAACTTCAACGTCGCCGGCAATAAATAGACCTTCCGGCAGCCGATGACGACGGGAAACTCACCAAAGTGCACAGACAACACCAGCAAGCTCGATTCTGGTGCCCAATACCGGAGACGACACCTGAGGTCACTGGAAACACCTTGAAAAAAGCTGCCGGCCGCCAACAACGAAGAGGAAAAACGAAAAACCACACTAACCACCAGAAACAACGATGGTGATACCACACTAATCACCCTTAACCACTCTGCGCCACTAACTACCACTAGCTCCGTCACACAACCACCACCAACCGACTACTCAACTCTCTGATACCATGTAGTCGAACATAGAGCGAGAATACTACGTGTTATTCATTGATGTTCAGCAGCATATACATACTACATACAAATGACAATTATACCCTCAAGTTACTCTAATTACAACTATGTACTCTAACAAATACCATAAAAAAAAGGTCACCCTTATCATATAGAGGGGGGCAAAAAAGAAGAAAAGAAAACCAAGGCACTGGATCATCCTCCACATCCAATTGGAGTGAGCATCAGCAAGTCGGCTAGATATCACTGAGTTGATGATATAGGGTTTTGTTAAGTTGTTAGTGGACATGATGTGGGGCTTGAAGCGAGAGGACAATTGGAGGACGTGGACAAGGTGGAGACAGCAAATTTCCTAGTGGGACGGCTTCTTCAAGTTAAAGAGAAACCCAACATGGGGTCCAACAAGAAAGATACAAATCTGCTTACTGGCTAATCTACTATAAGGGGTACATACACCCATCTTAGATCATCTTGTTCCCTAGTTGCAGAATCATAAGACAAAGAAACTGACATCAGTAACCTTCTCAGTACCTTCAACAAACCAAAGGTCATGATAAAATATTGATTTTATAAAGAAACTCACTAAACTGTCCCTTAGCGACTATTCAAAATTAGCCAAAAGTCTCATGTTCTCCACAAAGAACTAGGAGTGTGGTCCTTCTTCAACCTCTACACTCAGTCCACCCAAACTCTCTCCACCTACCTCCTCTAGTCCTCCCCGCACCATCTCTTCCAACCCCCTCCTCTACCAACTCGATGATATCTGACCTCTACTCGTCAGCTCCACTCACTCCTCTTGGATAGGAAGGATGTCCTAAAACCTCAATTTTTCTTCTTTTTTAAATCTATTTTGCATATTACCATAAGCTTTTTAATAATGATGATGATGATGATGATGATGATAATAATAATCATAATAACAATGACTATGATAATAGGATGATCAAAAGGAAAGTTTAAAATTTATTACCCACATGGCATGATATAATTAGTCAAGAAATCACATGCATGAGAGAAGGAATTGATCTTGATACAACACCATAAAAACCATTCAGAGTTCTAATGCATTTTATCCTAAAAGAAAACATACCTGATTATCACCGAAAGCACCACGAGTATCCCCATATAGAGTTCCAGATCTATGGTATGAGGGGTGGTCAACAAATACCTAAAAGGACAAGGGAAAGAGCTCTTTAATATCATAAACATGGTCCCAGGA
Organism: Pterocarya stenoptera; assembly: GCA_003123785.1. NCBI lineage: Eukaryota > Viridiplantae > Streptophyta > Magnoliopsida > Fagales > Juglandaceae > Pterocarya > Pterocarya stenoptera. The sequence continues at coordinate 46,621 of QEOT01001685.1, read as the reverse complement.
TCAAGTAATAGTTACAAATGAATGGGAGTTAATAGTCTCGCATAACAAATAAGGCACTTCTTCATGCATGTAGATGATTCAAACAACTCAGAGCTTAACATATAAACCAGAAGCCTATAGAATTCATACCCAATCAACACCGTCCCTATACTCATGGAAGAAGTCAACTTCTTGCACCCCTCCAAAGCAATATACTTTAATGCGGCTATTCAAATTAACAGCACTAGCAAAGTTCTCATCTGCAGTAGAACCATTCAAATATCTAGGAGAGACAACCATAACACGGTGTCCGCGAGCTGCTAATGCTATAGGCAAAGAACCACAAACATCTCCCAAGCCCCCTGTCTTTGAATATGGGGCCGCTTCAGCAGTAATGAAAACAATATTGTAGGTTACTCTTGTCTGGGCCTTCCCTTCTCCTTCTATCTCCTCAGCTTCTTCCAAGTTATTAATATTTATGTTTTCGACAGACTTGACTTCATTGACTTCAACTTCACCTGCAGTTCAAGAATATAAGATTTGCAGTAAGCTCTTATCCATCTTGATAATCAGATTGATATTATAATTCTTGAAAGGCCCATGAAAATGGCAAAATAAGCACAACAATCACCAAGGACAGTCAAAATGGTTCGTATAAAGTATGCATTACTTTGATAATAAAAAATGAAAGAATGTCAGAAGCATAAACCATTTAACGCCCTCGCACTCCTAAATTTTCAATTGACCAAGTATAATCTTTTCCTTTGACTCGTATTATTTCCCCCACCAAACACATGAAAATCAACTCTTTCAGCCGAAAGAAACAAAGCCTTATGGGAAACATTTTTAATTGTGCAATAATTAATTAAAGATTTTGGTATGATAAGTGATAACATGAAGGGAGGTAGTAAAATACAATTAAAGGTGGAGTTTTCCATAAATATACTAGGTCATATATTAGGCAACTTATAGCCAACACAATAGTCCTGCATGTACTTTTGAACCAGATTCGGAGCCAGATTTAGATGGTGGTGTTACTAAGGTAGATACCACATTGATTTGCAAGTACATTAATCACGGGTTCATATGGACCTGGAAAGGCCAAAAGTAGAGCTAACCCCAGGAAAATTCAGTAGTCAACGAACAATCTGAGCTTCAAGAGACATGTAGCCCGAGCGTTGAATCAAGCACATTATATTCAAGTATAAGCTTGGTCTAAATTTTTTTCAAGACCCATCAATTAAATACCAGTCTCTTGTAAACATTCTAGCCCTCAAAATTAGTTTGAAATTTTCTCCTAATTGATCGCCACCTCAATATGTCTTTCCCATATGGCTAGGATCTTCTCAAAGGGCTAAACTTTGGCATGCAACAAAAATCTACAAGTACAAAGTGTTTATAAGAGATTCCGATCAGGGGATCAACATCTCTTATCATGTTATAGGTTGAGAGAGAGAGAGAGAGAGAGAGAGAGAGAGAGAGCTGATCAGATTCTCCAAGTTGCTTGCTTCGATTAATAAGCGCCAAGATTGTATTAGACGTGTAGGTATTAGCATTATTAAATTGGTCAATCTGCCATATACTTTAATAAGTCTATGATCTCAACATAAAACAATAACCAAAAAACTTAAAGAAGAAAAAAAAAGAAAAAGGAAATGGTCGCTTTCATTATAAAGGTCTCCTATTAATCTTACACCATCTGTAAATTAATTAATTAGAATTGTCCTTTGGGTAAATGTTAAAAAATTAGAAATGGTTTAACGCATCTTAAAAAAAATTATATTCTTTCTGTCTTAGTATAAAGTTTCATTGATAATCATCAAACAATCGACGAATAAATTTAAAAATCATAGAAGTTGAAAACTGATCGACAATTGAAAATAAACACGGATTCCAAAATGAAAAACTATAACAGCTGTAAATAATAGATTCCACAAGATATAATGATACACGCGGTATACCAGATTGAGGAATCAAGCGAAACCCAATAATAGAGCCAGAGCCATCCCTCTCTGTGCTCAGAATGAGACCCTTTTCCTGTTTTTCCTCTTCGACAGCATCTTGCGAACCACCAATCCCACTACCAGAAATTGATGCTCTAAGCCTCAAACACCCACTTCTACTTCTGCTGCTCCACAAAGGGGCAAAACCCACTTGCCCAATCACTCTGAAGTTATTAAATTTAGCTTGTAATGGATTTGAGAAGGATTTGAATGAAGAAACTTTGGTGGTCATCTGAACAGACTCCATGAAGGAGTGAGAGTGACAAGAAGTCCAGTGGAGTACGAAAGGAATCGTCGATGGCATTAGAAAAAACAAAGAAAATCTAGCAAACGCAGAGAGAGAGAGAGAGAGATATGTGACAAAAGTAGACAAAAGAACAAAGTACACATATACCTGATGAGATGGTGCACAGAAAGAGAGAGAGAGAGAGAGAGAGTGGTTTCCGAAAGAGCAAATCAGATCCAGAAACCACGAAATTCGAAAATAAATCCTTGGTGAAGAATTCCTCGGTCCGTCAGAAACGCAATCACTAAACAAATATCGCCACGTCACCATTATCATCGACATATGGCGGTTTTGTGTGACGAGGCAAAATCAAGTCCGTGTTCGTATGATGTAAAAGCTTCGTTGTTTGATAGTTAAGCTTGTGGACCAACTTCCATTTTAGTACCGTCGGCACTCTCTCAACGCGACACGTTTAAAGTTTTAATTCCTTTTTGATATATAAACTATTTATCTTATTTTATTATTAAAATTTTTTAAAATTTATATATAAAATAACTTTTTTAAATTTTAAAATAATAATAATATTAAAAAATAATATTTTTTTAATTTCTATCTAAAATTATTTCATTTTATCTTACTATTTAAACATGAGCGTAGAGAACATTTTACCAACCAAGAAAAAATCACACACTCACATGAAACCCGGGGTGTCTGACTTTTTCATTAAGAAGCTAACGAATTTGACAAAATTAAATTATTTTTATCAAATATTTTTGTCATTTAAAATATAATTATATAAAAAATTATAATAAAAAAATTGTACGCATTTCATCACTATTTAACTTAACATTTTATTTTATATGTTTCTCTCGTGATATTTTGATTCATTTATGATAATTTCTTCTGTTCTGAATATTTTCTACCTGATTTTAAGATAACTTTTTCTGTTTCCATTAAAATAAATTTGTTGCTCGTTTGCATAATGCCACATTCTTCACTTATATTTAGGGAGGTAATCGATTTGGTTCTATCAATTTTAAAGAAAAATTTTAGATTGAATCGATTTTCTTGGTCCACCAAAATTCCGAACTAGATCGCTTTGATTCAATCCATCAGTCTTACCAGTAGGGGTGAAAATAGACTCATTTGATGTAGTTTTTGAACAAATTGACGCCGACCGATGAGAGAAAAGGGAGAGGAGCAACCGACCGTAACCGGTTGATGGGGAAGAGAAACACTGACGTTTCTCTGGTGATTCATGGTCGGTTTAGCAGTGAGTTTTGTCTGAGAAAATAGAGAGAGAGTGTTGTAGAGGAGAGAGAAAGATAGAGAGAGAGGATGAGAAGTGAATCGTGGAAAAAGAATAGAGGAAAAAAAGATTTAATTTCGAAACGACGCAAACCAAATAATGTCATTTTACTTAAATTTTTTTTAATACGTTATGAATAAGACGACACCGTTTGGTTGTTAAATTTTTAATATCAAACGGTATTATTTCAATTTTGTTTAAAACACAACTACAGGCTTAAAAATGATGCCATTCCACCTAAACTTAAGTAAAACATCATCGTTTTGAGTACATAATATATATAAAAAAAATATAATTTCTTTAATCGACCGGTTCAGTGATTTGAATTGGCCCTAAACCGGCTGATATCGATTTTCTCTATTTTATGCCGCACGCCGACCGATTCTCCACTGGTTTCGACTGGTTCCGTGCTCCAGCAGCTGGTCTGATCGGTTTTCGACTGGTTTGAACGGTTCTTGTGCAGCCCTACTTATCAGGATATTTCAGTTTGGGCCATTTTTTCAAAATCTTTACAAAGAATTATATAAAATGATAAAAAAAAAAAAAAAATCAAATGAAAATATAATCTCAATTGTTTAACTAAGTATATACTTAACTAATTAAGTATTTTAATTAGTTAGAAGAACATTAAATAATTACTTACTTTAAATTTATATAAATACTTAAAAACAAATTATAAATATCATATAAAAAATTATTTAAAAACTTATATATTAAATTCGATTCAGTGTGGGGTGAAATACCCTACCCCGAGACTACACTGAAATACCAGTCGGTTAGGACGACTGAAACCAACTGGTCCCTTAATCAATCTGGTCTAAATAGAAACTGATCGGTCCGGTCAGTTTTCACGATTTGAGGGAAAACTTTTACACCTCTATTCATAACATGAATTAAATCAGACATAAAACAATACTAAATATATTGAATTCGAATATACATATATATATATATTTATATCATCACAAGTCTCCCATGAATATTGTTTATAACATCAATAAGATAAATAAGTAATAAAAACAATGACAATTTATTCACAAAATTAAAGATCTTATCCCACACCATAGGTCATAAATAAATATTCGATCACCAATCAACCAAAATCATGTCACCAAACATGACCATCCCCGCAGTTAGAATTAGGGTAGTAGCCCATGGACCGTCTAGCATGTGGGCGCATTGCATTATTGTTTGGGCTTGGGCTTCTTGGAGTCTGATAGGTTGTTGTACCTCCAACTGAGCTGGAGTCGCAGCCCAACTCGACAACCGAGCTCCGCCTCGTTGATGGGTTCCATTGTGGCAAACTTGGGCCATTATGTTTGATCCAGCCTTGACTCCGTACCTTGGCCTTTGCAGATTGGGTTTGGGCCATGTAGCTAGGGATATTATTCGATCGATATTGTCGTTGCTTAATCGAGTCTGCAAAAATGTCCATTTCTACCGTTTTCTCGGACATGTCGTCGGTGACGTTGGTGGTGGTGGTGGTGGTAGTGGTGATGGGAAGTTCCATATAAGAGGCTTCATGGTGCCCGGTGTGAAGGGTGCCGTGCGGCTGCGATGACATCCATCTCTCGAGCCAATTCCATCCCCATTGGGCCTTTTCATGCTCGTTAGAATATGGTCCAACATCTTTGTTGTTGAGATCGGATTGAAAGAGTTGTGGTTGCTGTTTCCATTGCAATAAGGTAAGAGTGAGTCAGAACAATGTAAGTGGGACCTTCATAGGAATAACATGTTTTAGGCACTTCTGGCAAGCAAAACTACTGTCCATTGCTTTAACTAGTTTAGTGGACGTCAAAATTCAGTTGTTCCTTCAAGAGTGATAAATCATAAATAAGTAATGTTACATGCAGTTGTGGAGTATGTAAGTATCATGCAGTCACTTTGAAAATGAGTGGGATCCACTATTAAAAAATTCATTTTTTTTTCACATGGATCCTGTATATATTCATTTTTTTCAAAAGAATTGAGTGGCGCTTGCACACTCACGACTGCAATTATTATTTCTTGGCATAAAAACTCCTTTAAAATGTCAATCAAAATGGTCATGCACCAACCTGGTAGGTAATAGGAGAAGACGGAGCTCTCTCACTTTTCTTGGCAGCGTCATGTTTCCTCGAGGCATTTTCCTTGATTTTCTCTGAACTTGGACGCCTACTATGCCTAGCTACCATTCCATAACTTCTAATGGGGCTCTTTGGCTTTTGTTCTTCTTCCTCTAGTTCTCTTTGTTGTTCTTCTTCTTCTACTTTATTCTGGAGTTTCTCATGTGCCAATTGGAGTCTACGAGCACGTACTCTTGCCTGGACTCGTACCAGAGCTTGCATGCAACGCATTGTCATTTGTGATTGCTTGCGTACATTATGCCCTCTCACCAGTGCTTGCAGCCTCACTAAGCCCTTCAAAGCTCGCAAAGCCCGCCGAGCCTACATTATTGCACCCATTTTCCCGGTTTTAAATGGTAGCATATAAACATCAAAAGTAAGCCGATTGGCCTCTCTACTTCAATGAAATTGATGGTGTCTAAGTAGTGTAAAATATGAGGTATTTTGGTCATTTCCAATTATGTTGGCAAGTGAAATTACAAAACATCTTTGTTTTTTATGCTAAATGGATGCTATCGATAATCCAATTCACTTGATATAGAGTATCAGACAATGCCAATGACCACTGGACTTGGTACAAGTTGCTTATCCGTTAATGGGAATAAGAACCTGAAATTAAATGTGTGGTAGACATGTACCTGGAACTTGGAGAAAGGTATCCGGGCCAAACAATGAAAGTTCCAACACATGCGACAATTTATTCACCCTCATTCACAAAAAAGACAAATTTATTTTCTTGGTCAATTATGAACACCTATTTATGTATACAGGGCTGCAAATACTTTATATGTATATCTTACAATGCCTAGGTGTTCCAGAACCATTGAGAGTTTCTTAAGTTGAAATAAACTCTTGAGTCTTATACGACTTAAAAAACCATATCAACCATATCTCATTTCTTTTAATCAGTTTTAATTAGACCAACGCAAAAACTCTTTTGAGTGTGTAATAAAGAAGGATAAGGAGATTACTAGGTAGCCTCTATAGCAAGATTGTATAAAAGTTGCAGCCCTTTCTTCCTTAGAGTGGCGTCCATAACCGGCCAACCGAACAACTTTGGCTGCCGCTTGAGCTGCCGCAACTGCTGCTTCTGCTGCTGCAGCGGTTGCCACAGCAACAGCAATGGCATGGTTTCTATCTCCGGTCACAGGACTCGATACAGTGCTCTCATCATTTGTTACGTCTGCTGAACTCTCAGTGGGAAAATGTTCAAATGACACAACCTCTGGAGCATCATGATGCCATTTCTCCACTTTGTTCTTCTGAAAATCATCTGAATTTCTTAGAAGTAGCAGCACCTAACACTTGTATGATATGCATCATAAATGCTAGAAATTATCATTAATCTTAAAAAAAAAAAAAAGATATCACTTTTTTCATTAAAGATCAAGCTTATATTTTGGGGAGATGATGGAGATCTAACTTAACAAGCACATGTTGATCAAGATGGGTGACGTATAGCTTAGGCTGCAAGATAACTAATTTCATGAGCCGTACATTATCTGGTCATGTTGTTTGGGGACCATATGCACCTCTTTAAGATTGCATGGTCTCACAGTAAAAGGGAGACAACCTCTTTAACATGTGGCTCCACCACCTCTACACTGTGACTTCCATGAATTTCTACAATGTCGTTAGGGGACCATATGCACTTCTTATTAATTTCTACAATGTTAAGGAAAATATCTATACTTGCCCTATCTGTGAAGCAGATATACATACAGTTTACTGGTCAACTCCAATTTATGAATCAAACCAAACCCCTTGGATGGTTTGGTTCTTAGAATCTTAACTTCTTATATATATATGTCACTTTCTCATTTATACAAAAAAAAATTGTTTGAACAGAATCAATTTCGAATACCCACAAAAATTATGCATCAAAAATACCATAATTTATATAAAAACAAAGAGTTTAATATGCAATTATCGTTTACTTTTCCTAAATCCTTATTACTAGAGTTATGCAGCTGCTTCCCGGTATCTCAACTGCTGGTGCCAGGAAATTAATTTCAATTAGCATGATCAGATATTTGGAAAGAGAGACTGTATTAGGTATTAGGTAACAATATTTAAAGTAAAAAACAAAAAGATTGTGACAATGGTTTAGCTGCCTGATATCATTTATACTCTCTCGTGAGGATTGTCCAGAATCTGAGTTTCATACTCCTAACCCTTATAAATAAATGACGGTAAAATCCAAGTTTTGGATTATGCGAATGAAGAAAATATAAAAAAATAAAAAAATAAATGAAAAAGTAAAAGTAATATATTAAAGGTCTCTAATTTTATCCCACTCAAATCAATTACTAGTTTTGTTTTTTTTTTTTCTTTTATGGGTCACTCAAATCAATTATTTACAAATTATAGAAAGTGACCTTTTTCTCTGGCGAGTCCTTATTAGGTGATAGCTTGAAAACTTTCTTCACCGACGAGATCCAGCTGCCTCCTTTCTTCCCCATCTCCTGCTAATTGAACGGATTCTGATCGCCGCCGTCATATTGACAAAATACCATGTCAGAATTACTTGAAAACTTAGGTTTCAGTCAACCAAAAACAAAAACAAGAACATCATCAACACAGCGTTAAAACATTGAAGACCCATGTACAAAAATCACAGAGATCTAAAACAAAGATGGGAGAAAAAAACACGTATTTAGCCATGAAAAGTACGACACGTACAATCTCATTCATCTTAACCTCTAGTCAACACAAAAGGGAAGAAAGGAACTTCAACCCAGAAATGTCAGTTCATCGAGTAATCAGTCCCTAAAATCCTTGAGTTATGAACATAAGAACAAGGATATAACTTTACAAAACAAATAAAACGGGAAGGATAGAGGCCTCGGCTGTCTAAAAAGAAACATTTGAAGTGATCATTTATGGTAACTGATATCGATCACATAACACAAAACGACTACCACAAAAACAGATGATGAATTGAAAATGGAAACCAAACCTGAGTTGTTCGATAATAATACTAAAGGATTTTGGGGTCACTTGTCTTGGGCTTTCACATCTTCTCACTTTACACGCATCTCACAGAAAGGTTTGGTGATCGACACTCTTGGAAAGAAAGGTAAACTAAGCTCTTTATCACACACACAGTAGACAGAGGTAGGAGAGAGAGACAGAGACAGACAGAGGCCGAGCCCGCGCGATCGCAGTTTGGTATTTATCAAATTCACGGGGGTGCACGACCTCGTAATCGGTAACGACTTTGTTATACGGATGGGGGCTGGGCCCAATTGGATTATGACACGTAAGCAAATTGAGCTTCACTTTTTAAATAAATAATTCCACACAGTTATTTTAATTTTTTATCTTTTAATTTTTTATTTTTAATAGAATGTGATATATGAATAATAAATAAAAGAATTTAATTAATTTAATAAGAATAAAATATTAAAAATATAAAAAAAAATAAAAAATAAAACAAGTATTGTATGTGGAGTAGACAGCGGGATAACAAAGCTCTCTTGAAAATATAATTGGGGGTTTTATCACATTGAACATTTATAATTCTGTGGTTCGAGTTTTTAAATTTTTAATTTAAAAAAAATTGAGACCTAGATGTTAATAAATTTGCAATTAAAGCCTTGTTTGTTTTTAAAATTAAAATTCAAAATTTTGAAAACTTTGAAAATCTCTCATCTCATCATTACAACTTTCTCAAATTTTCATACAAAATAAAATAAATAATTCAACTTTTTCAAATCTCAAAATAAATATAATATTAAAAAATATATTTTAATAATATTTTATTCAACTTTTCAACTTTAATCTTATCTCATCTCTGAAAACAAACAAAGCATAAGTAATAGCCAATATTTTCTTATAAATTTAACAGAAGTCAAGTATAAGTATTCGATTGGCTAACGTGGATATTAATGTCACGTATTAGCCAATCAAAAAGTGACATGTGGCCTCCGATTAAGTTTATAATAAAAGATTTGTTGGATACTTAATTGTAAATTTTTTGAAGTTCAGACATCATTTTATAAAATTTAAAAATTAAGGACTCAATTTGCAAAAATGTGAAACTTTGATTTTGTAAAATGGTGAAACTTTGATTTTATAATTAATTCTAATTATAATATAAGACTGATGGGATACCTAATTAATGCAAATATTTTGAAGTTCATGTATCAATTTTATAAAAATTAAAAATTGAAGACTCAATTATAAAAACCTGAAACTTTGAATTTTGTAATTAACTCAAAATCTATTTCCTTCACTATGCCAAAGAATAAACCATTTAACATGTCGGTTCATTTATTTGTACGAGAGATGATAAATCTCAATATATGTTTAAAATTCATTATTATTGCATGTACCTTTGTCTTTTGGAGTCTTCTTTGATCCCACACCACATGACTAGGATCATGAGCCTTACTACAACTACTCCAACTATTACCATAGCAATAATTGCTGCAACTGTGCCACTAAAAGCAAATCACACTAGTGTCACTCTATACCTTGCGTACCCAAAGGATCAATACAAAGTCATGTTTAGAAAATGAGATAAGATGATATAAAAAGAGATGATTTTATATCAGTTTATTTAATTAATATTATTATTATTTTAATATTAAAAAGATTAAATTATTTATTATATTTTATTTAAAAATTTAAAAAAATTATAATAATGAGATAGATTGAAAATGTCCAAACAAATCCTAGCGACCCATAAAAGGTTGTGGTATAGGGGCTATGATATTAGAGAGCTAGCATTTTTGTTCTAACATTCCACTACAGCATGAGAAAATAAGTAAATAATAATAATTTGTATAAGTTCTAAATAAATAAATCTTGTGTAGTTTTTTTTTTTTATTTATTATTATTTTAAGAACTATGGGCGATTACACCATAAAAAGTGTAAAAAGTTTTTTTTTTCCTTTTAATTTGACCCACATTTTATAAAAAGCTTGCACTAAAGTACTTAGCAATATTACTCTTATATAAATAATCATAATTTTACTGGATTTTGAATGGATAAGGACTGCTCAAAAACTAGACATAAGAAGTCAAAAGAAAAAACAAAAGTTAGCTATCTCATCTCATCTTATATAATTATTATATATTTTTTTAAATTTTTACATAAAATATAATAAATAATTTAACTTTTTCAAATCTTAAAATAAAATAATATTAAAAAATTATATTATAATAATATTTTATTCAATTGTAAAAAAAAAATCACCTCATATAATCTAAATTGCATAATCAAACGAGACCTAATAGATTTTCTTTCATTTGAACTTCAAAAAAGTTGAAGGATAGAATAATACTAAATACAGATTTAGAATATGCAACTACAAATCTTTTGAAAAATAGTGAGACTCGTGTTGAAAAAAGTATAATTTTCTTAGAATCCCATTTTTTAGCTGGCAAAGATCTTGATATATAAATCATTTTTCAACCTTTTACAATTACTTTGATGGAGGCTGGTAAAGAGCTTCAGGTCACCATACCCATTACCATTTCAATGCCAAGACAAATCATTCACATTTGTTTGTTTTTTATTTAATTTTCTCTTTGTTAGCTGAACAGCATGCATGAACACATCATGATCTCAATTCGATTCAATTAGCATCACTTGCATGGTTTCTTTTTCCTTTAGTCTGTACGTAGTCTAATCTCTCTCTCTCTATATATATATATTATTGTTTCAAAGACCTAAGATAGAGGAGGGCAGGACAGAACAGTGGAGGCCACCACATAAATATGTTTAGATAGTGAAAATGTTTCATCTTATCTCATCACTATAATTTTTTTAAATTTTTTTATAAAATAGAATAAATAATTTAATTTTTTAAATTTTAAAATAATAATAATACTAAAAAATAATATTTTAATAATATTTTATTCAATTTTTAACTTTCATTTAAAACTATCACATCACATCATATCTCACTATCTAAACTGTACCATAATTTATGTCACCCACATGATTTTGTAGACCTAAGCAACCTTGTGGTTGAGACCTAGAAATGAAAATAAAAGAGTTTAGCTAATTGGGTAGATGGCCTGTAGCTACTTGCCCCCAAAATAAACATGGAAGAAAAATGATAGATGGCAGCTTATTGCTTGCATTTAAAGGGCGGAGACTGAGCATTTGGGAATTAGGAGAGGGGTCTTAATTAGTTGTGTGCGTACTGGTCTTTGCTTGGATTTTTCTACTATTTTCGGTGAAAAGCCCTTTTCAACGTAATCATGTTTTCGTGCTTCCCTTTATTTTGGCTGCCTTTTACCGATGATCAAAGCCGCATTATTCGTACGTGCAAATTAATGAATGTAAGTAGTAATTATTGGGATCAACTTACCTTCAAGGATAACAAAAAATTTTCACAATTTTTTACTATTTATATAATCTTTATATATCACATTTTTTTAATTTTTTTTTATCAAATATTTATTATATGAATAATAAATAAAAAGTTTAAAGTGATTTAAAAAGAATAAATTCAAAAAAAAAATTTAAAAATTAAAAAAAAATTATAAAATATAAAGTGTAGTAGATGTTATATAATAAAACTCTTAGAATAATAATATTACAGGATACATTTTATAATATATTTCACGATACAAATGGATAACCTAACTTGGTATTTATTTTTTGAGTTATTTATTTAAGTCGGTGTGTAAATATAACATTCTCATCATTTTAATGTATATAAGATTTTATTTATAAAATTCAAATTTTAAATTTTTTTAAAATTTAATTATACCATATAAATATTTTACTAGATATGTTATACTTATAAATATAATTTGTATTATTTTGTTAATATATCTGAGATTATTTTATCTGGAGGTATTTTGTTTTTAGGATTTTAAGCTCTTATTTATACGGGGGTTTTCATCTTTTTATTTGAAATGGTCTATTTATGAACTTAGATTCTGAATTTAAAAAGGAAGTCAAATATTTGGATTTGGTGTTTCAATTTTCAAAGTGAAGACACTCCCACTTCACGAATATGACTCTCAATATATCTCATTTAATTATTATAATTTTTTTAAATTCTTACACAAAATTAATAAATAATTTAATTTTTTTTAATTTTTAAATAATAATAATATAAAAAAATAATATTATAATAGTATTTTATTCAATTTTTATCTCAACTCACTATCCAAACAGCCTTCTCACATGAAGCAATAGAATTTTTTAATTGGCCTCCTCAAAATATTTAATTTGTAATTGTTCTTTTTTTTTTTGTAATTGACCTCCTCAAAAATAATATGAAAGCAAGATCTTCAAAGTATTTTGTAAGAGTTTTGCTATATACAAACAAGTTTACGTATCAATATGGGTATTAATCCTATTGCCTTCATATTCTAAATTCAAATTAACATTGTTTTCAATAAATTTTACTTTCTAACCAATCACATTGAATGGTTCTGCGTATTAGTGCGTAAAATCGCTTACAACTAAATTTTTCCATTTTGTAATTGGCCTCCTCATGTGAAGAAATAGAATAATTCTATTTGACCTCCGCAAAATATTTAATTTGTAATTGTTCATTTTTTTTTTCTCACCCACTTTTTTAAATAGAATATTGCAAGAATTTTTCTTAGGTGTAAAATTCCTTTTTTTTTTTTTCAGTGCTAATCATGAGATAATTTGGGTTTATTGGATTTTTTTTTTTCCACTACTTTAAGCCTTTAGGAAATCTAGACATTTTAAGTTTTGTCCCTTTTTTAAAGATAATTTGACTATATCCTTGAGAGACAGAAAAAAGTGATGTTTGTCGATACAATGAACCTAAATCCAAACCAAGGCATCTGAAAATCAGTTCATAAATGTGGAGTATGGGCAAAGAATGAATGAGGTTTTGAATTGTGGTTCAACTATACCTAAAACGTACGAAGATATCTCAACTACTTGTAATGATGAAACATAATTCATATACATTCCTTTACATTTTGTTAAAGTTTGGTACAACTAATCTTATTAATATGCCTACATAATAGTTTTAGTTTGTTTTGTTTTTATTTTTGGGTACAAAGGATAAATTACTGGTTAATATTGCATTTATTGAGAAATGATATTTATAGTTTTAAAATATGCAAATCTCACACACTCCTTAAAAAAATAGACAAATATGATATCCATATGAAAATATTAATTTTTTAATAGTAGACTCCATTATTTTTCAAAAGAAATGTCGACGAGACTTACACACTCTAAAATTGTATCTAGCATTACTCTATTTATTTAATGATTTCTAATTTTCTTTGCATTCATTTACCTTTGACAATTTCTATCTAGGGCGGCAAGATATTGGTTTGCTTCAATTTGAACAAGAAAATGATCTTTTATTTTGAGTCTAGTTTGGATAGTGAAACCATCTCAACTCATCTCATCTCATCTAATCATTACAATTTTTTCAAACTTTCAAATAAAATACAATAAACAATTCAACTTTTTTTAAATTCTAAAATAAAAATAATATTCTAACAATATTTTATTCAATTTTCAACTTTTATCTAATCTCAATTCACTATTCAAACAAGACCTTATTGTGGACCTTGTGACCAAGGTTGGATCTACGAAGGCAACCACCCTTATGTTCCCCTAACTAGGGAATGAACCATAGGTAACCATAACATCGGGAATGTTCGTCTCATCATAAGGCTCATTTTGAGTTGTGGGTCAAACGACATGCAACTTTATTCGGATTAAAGGCCGGGGCATAAGAGTCTTGGTACTATCTAGATGCTTTCAATCATGTTGTTTGGACGCCTAGAATATGGCACCCTCAAGGCTTTATATTTGATCGTATTTGTTGGCGTCATGTTTCATAGCCTGATAATTTTGGCGTTTCTTCCCTCCAGGACCTGCAAGACCTAAGGAGATGAGGGCTTGGGGTGGTAAAGGTTACCTTCGATGCCTAAGTCAGAATTATCTCTTTGTGTGGTAATGATAAGGAGAAAAAATGTTTTGAAAGCTCTACCTGAGCTCTGGATGTGTTTATATACACGGTCTTGTTGGTCCCCACCCTTTGTTGGCAGATCGTGGAGGGGTGTACCGGAAACTACGCTAGTGGTATGTTTTCTCCCATGTCATGTCAGTCGTTGTCTCGCCACATTGTGCATGGGTCGCCAATCTATCCCCTGCGGCAGGTAAGGGGTGGCAGGCGCGCGTACTACCTTGTCCATAGAGGTCAGTGGACGTCTAGCTCTATTGTTGTGTGCTGGCTTCCCAAATCATTTAATGCAGTGTGCCCGCTGTCTGGAGATGTGGGTTGTAGTTTGAGCAGGTGACGTGACCAGTCACCGTATATGAAGGGCCTCCTCGGGCCTAGCCCAGCCCTCTTCCCTTCATCGATTTCGTATTGGGCCATCTACTAATTGGTTTGGGCCCTGAGAGCGGGGTGGGGCAAACCCACACAGCCCAATGACGAAGGTAGATCTTCTTCTCAGTATAAAAAAGCTAAATGAATTATATCTGATTTTCCTATTAGACTAAGCCTTTCGAGACAAGTCGATCATTTATAACAAAGAAGATAAGGCTGAAGAGAATGATTTGGATTTCTATGACAAGTGTCTTTTTTAATGAAAAATTGGGTAGAATAGAAATCCTTTTAATTATATTTAGAGAAGTTCTATAGTTGTAAATAAATTTCATAAAGTAAATTTACAATTTGACATTGCTTGATGTAGTACATTAGATTTATTTTATAATAAAAGTAGTATTACAATCTAACGTACTATATTAAGCCATATCAGTTTGTAAATTTTTTATTTGTAAGATGTTTTTGTGGCTTAAGTATTTCTCTTATATTTAAATAAGAAATGAGAAATGTTATAAGGTCTTTATGTGCATCAATGCATCTCTTGGCCTCCAATATCTACTTCTTTAACCAAAAATTATTTGTATTTTAAAAATAACAACACTACTATAAAAACATTTTACTTGTCTAATTTACTTGGGGAAAAATATAGATACGAACTCATATGAATTAGAATACAGGTGAGCACTTCAACGAAATAGGCAAATGCAAAAAAAATCAAGCATATAGCTAATAGAACATAAAAACAAGCGGCATTGGATTAGGCAAAGTGATGTAACAGTGAGTTTTAGCTACAGTATATGCAAAATTGAAGTCATATTTGCTTTAAACTGTAGATGGATCAAATCTTTTATTTATTATTTCTTTTGGGAACACACTCTCTCTTTTCTCGATATTTTCTCAAAACTACTATCAGTTTCTTTCCCTCTAAATTTTTTCAGTCTTTTCTTCTTTATTCAGCTTAGTCTCTTTCTCTCTTCTCTCATATTTTCTCACAAAACTGTTTCTTATTTCTTTGGAGAACATCACAGATTCACTCGTTGCACCACCGGCAATGGCTTCATCTGGTTGTCGTGACACCACTGCACCACCCTATCCCCTCTCTCTCTCCCTCTCTTTGATCCTGCGTGTTCTCTTCCTCTCCTAGTTCAAGCATGTATTTCTTCTTCCTCAACACAAGAATTCCTCTCCCACATTTTATCTCTCTCTCCTACAATTTGTGTGCTCTAACTCTCCATTTTGTCGATTACTTTATCATTTGTTATACGGAGAGAAGTTTGGGATCGAGGATTTTGGGACTTACCATCTGTGAAGATATTTTTGAGGTCTATTGGAGGTTTCTAGGATCTGTTTTTGCATATGTGTTCCTCGCTTGGTGTTACAAAATTTAGGACTTACGAATTGGTTGAGTTCAATTATATTTAGGGCTTCTTTTTTTTTTTTTTTTGCCTAATTTTGGGGTTGATTTAGTTCTATGTGTACGGGTGGCACAAAGTTGTAGGACGTGCAATTACTACAATTAGGAATGAATAGAAATTGGGATGTTATTTTTTATTTTATTTATTTTTTCTATTGGGGTTGATATCGAACTGAAATAGATTGAGGGGATATTTTCTATGCAATATTTATGCTCTATTTTTTTTAGAGCAGTGTGGAGTTGGTTCTTGCAGTTAGGATTTCTTTTGGCTAGCATAGGTGTATTAAGTATCTTACATATTACTCTAGCATTCATCTTCTATTAAATATCTTGCCTAGCGTAGGCTTTCTTGGAGTTGTTTAGAGCAATGTGGATTGTTGGATACTCTAGCATTCATTTTTTATTAAATATCTTACATATTACTTTTGTGATTGAGTTTCATGCCACATAAGGGGAATGAGATTGAGACAGTTTAACCCAAAAGCTTGTTGTATCAAGGTTTTGAGTTGAGATGGTATCCAACTGTTATAGCAAGTCTGAGACTCCGGCAAAAAATCGTAAGCTTTCAACCCTCACACTTTGAATCTCATTTCAGCACAAACTTCATGATGCTATTCTAAGTTAATTTACTATAGAGATTAGCCTTTCCCGTATGAGTCTAACGAATTGAATGTCCTTTGCATATGCATACCAGTAAAGCATGCTTGCCACATGTATAATATAAAAGCATATAGAAAAGCATTTCCTGAATGTTGTACGAGTTGCAATGTTTTTTTATTTTTTGACTCATCAAAGTTATCGTAGCTTTATAGTAAAAGATTGTAGAAAACTTGAGTGAGAAATGATTATGTGTCATTGAGATTACTTAAAATCTGAGTTGCTAGACACCCATCACAAATTGAAACCATGCTTGCCTACCATGAAAAATATTAAAATTTCCATCTCACTGTTTAGAGAAAGAACCAAATAATAAAGATAAAGAATAAAAAATATAGATTCTGGGTATCCAAATCTAAATTAGCTAAAAGAAATGACGGTATCTTCTTTTGCTAACTTCATTTCAAGTATAAAGTAGTACTGTTTTTCTTCATGGAGTGTTCAGTATTTGTTATTTGTTATATTTTTACTCTAGCGTGTACAATGTTCAATGTTTGTTATTTGATATATTTCTTGTGAAGTGGTTTGCGTTTACTTGGTTTTTCTATAAAATCTGAATGAAGATTTATATTGCAAAAGACAGTTATGCATATTTTATCTTAGATATTTGATACTAGTGTTAAAACAAAAGTGTGCTGACATAATTTTCATGTGTTGTTGAAGGGATTCTCCTCACTTCATGGCTTCATGAGATTTGGTTATTTTGCATGATTGTAGTATTATTGTTGTCTTTATCTTGTCGATAATGACATGATTTCTTCTTATTTACTTGATTAGAGACTGATTAGCTAGTAAGATTTTCTAATTTATCGATTTCTCAGCTGGTAGATTAGTAGTGCTTAATTTTTTTTTTCCCTTTTCTCCAAAAACTAGGATTCTACTAAATACTAGGATTCTACATAATTCCTACACAATCAATTTTTCTAACAGTTATAAATTATTACTGGATTGAAAGTCATCAATCATGGACAATAACTTAATTATATCCCCACCCATGATTATTTCTTTGTAGTACTTGATTTGGTTTTAAAAGTCAAACAAGTGCATATTTGGCTAATATGTAAACTCTATTGTGATACTTTGTTTTAGCTTAACCCAAGAGTAGAACTCAAAATCCAACCATTCCCCTACACTTGCTGCTTCTCCTTTGGCAGCATGCTAGAATCCCATTGACATGCTTCTATATTTCTTCATTATATTAGATGTGGGCAGCATAGATATTATAAGATATGCTATAAGGGATTGGACCCTGGCTGTGACCAGTTACACTTTGTGATTATTATTTTTAGGGGAGATGTTGTTTCATTTGATGACCATTAGCAAAGCATATGATTCTTTTGTAACAAGTCATTAAGAGTCTATCCTTGATCTCCTTTGTAGGTACTACTCAGAACACTCAAAGTGGTTGGCCGACATTGCTAAAGATCTTTGATAATTGTGTTTTGTGCTGCTGTTATGTGTTTTGGAAGTGGAGATTTATGCGGATATTTTTTGTAACTTAGTACGTGGATGTAACTTTGTAAATTTGTGTGGATGTGATTTTGTTGTGTTGTTGTTGTTGTAACTTTGTAACTTAGTATGTGTTGTTGGAAGTGCAAATTTATGTGGACATTGTGTGTAACTTAGTATGTTATTGTAATGGTAGACTTCTTTGGGATGTTTTTTGTAACTTAGTATGGTGCAGATTAATGTCATACCGATTGTTGTTGTGTTTATTTCTTTAGGTTGTCTTTTTGTAACTTAGAGTTTACACGATTTAAACATTTGTGGTTATTAGCATAAATGACTATTGAAAATATAATTTTTTAAACAATAATTTAATTAGAATATGATTATTATTTTTTGTTTGAGAAAATATAATGTGATTATTAACTAACATAATCGATAGAAATATAATATGACAAAAATAAACTAAATAAAAAATTATTAAGAAATGATAAATTAATAATATTTTATTATTATAAATGGGATAAATGGATAATCCAATATGGAGATTGGATATGAATGGAATAGTCAAAGGCAAACTCAAGTAATATTAGCCAAAAATTGAATTTGAATTTGACTATTCCAATGAGAGTGCTCATGCAGCAACAAAGCCCTCAATAAGATATAGCCTACAAATAGACTCCATGAGGTTCAACTAACCCATAAGAGTCTAATAATAGTACACATCCAAACAAACAAACAATGCACATCTATATTAATTATATGATATAATTAAACATATATTAACTTTTTTTTACTCTTGTCACATGCTTATAACTTAATGATATTTATTTTCTTCATAAAAGATAATATTTGAGAGGAAAATGAGGACAATTAAGGTCAAATACAAGAATTACATTCTTTTAAAACCATATAGAATCATATATTTTTGTTATTGAAAGTAGTAATGAAACATACATATACATATATATATATGGGCTTTTTTGGATATTTAGAATATCTCAGGCTTCGTTTGGATAAGACGACTATATTCGGATGTTGAGGTGATCTTAGATGATCTGTGAATAGTAGTGAAAAAATAATGAATTGTAGTAAAAATTAATGAATAGTTTGTGAATAATAGTGACGTAGTCTAAGGTGATCTCACTAACCAAATATAGCTCTGAGATTATCTTAGATAATCTATGAATAATAATAAAATAGTTTATGAATAATAGTGAAGTAGTCTGAGAATAATATCAGAAAAATTGTATTCCTAAACAAACTCTTAGTATATATGTGAATAGTAATATAATAGTTTGAGTTAAAATATTTTATTAGATTTTGGAAAAAGAGAAATAAAAAGTTGAATAAGAATATTATAAAGTTAAAAAATTATTTGAATATAATTTTTTAATATTATTAATTTTTTAATTTGAAAAAGTAGTATTATTTTTTTGTGTTTTGTTTGAGAGGTTAGGAAATTTGTAATGA
Source organism: Pterocarya stenoptera (assembly GCA_003123785.1). NCBI lineage: Eukaryota > Viridiplantae > Streptophyta > Magnoliopsida > Fagales > Juglandaceae > Pterocarya > Pterocarya stenoptera. The sequence continues at coordinate 26,707 of QEOT01001685.1, read as the reverse complement.
TTAGGTAATGATTAGATGAAAAAGTTGAGAATTCAAAATTGAAAGATATTTTGTTTGAGTGATGTTTAGGAATGAAATATTTAAAAATATTTGAAAATACTTGAAAAAAGTCGTGTTGCCAAACGGGCCTTAAACTCTTTTATACATATTTTTAAATGCTTAAATTGCATTATATATTTGTTTCATATTTTCTTATCGACACTAAAATAATTTATTCGAGATTATCATGAATCGCCTAATTCATTGAATTGGTCATTCCTCAATCCACTTCATATATCTATTTCTTTATAACATGGGGGTGATCACTTGATTTCTTCCAAGTAGGTTAGACATTCATTAGGCACCACTGGGTGAAGGTTTATTGTTCTAAATATAATCATTAAAGACAACCAATGATGTAATTTTTCTTTTTGAGAAGTATTTTGATGGCCAATGAATTGCTTATACTATATAGCAAAATGCCAATCGATGTGTACATTTCACATTTGATTGTGGAATGAGGACTTTTTAATTTATTTGGAAGCATTTCCCAAAGTAAAATATCTTTGAGTAGAAACCATGTGATTAAGCTTTGTTTGGATAATGAGTTGATTTCAACTTATTTTATCTCATTTTATTTTATTTTATCTTATCTCATCTAATTATTATAATTTTTTTCAAATTTTCAAATAAAATACAATAAACAAATCAACTTTTTCAAATCTCAAAACAAAACTTTTATTCAAAAATAATATTCAAACAATATTTTATTCAACTTTCACCTCATGTCATCTCAACTCACTTTCCAAACCACCCTGAATCACAAAAAGTCTATAATTGGTAGCACTTATATAATGTTTCTATCTCTCTCTAAAATTCAATTGTAAAATAGCAATTTTAAATTTATTTGGAAGCATTCACTTGAGTAAAAGATCTTAGATCGAGTTGACACTATATGAGAATCACAAAAAGTCCATAATTGGTAGAATATAATGTGTCTATCTCTTTTAGAATTTATAAGAATTTTTCAATGAGTAAACTATTTGCCTTACCATAACACAGGTGAAGTTTTATATTTATATAGAAGAATTATGTACAAAGATAACAATAGATATTTTAAATACAAATCTGAAATTGAAACAGACTTTATCACATTGTTTTCTCAACTGGATATTGTTATTGTTATCATCATCTTGAATTTGAATGTTTGTTGATGTTGTTGATTTGGTCTTAGATTTGTTAGTTGCTAAAATAGAGTTATCACTTATATGCCTCCTCAAACTTAGTGGGGTAAAGGTAACGTTGAGTTTGTCCTAAAGTAAAGAGAACCGAGGGTAAGAGATGGGTTTGGTGAAGATGGTCTGCAAGCTAATCCTTACTGTAGATAAATCATACTTCAATAGTACCATTAGAAACCATATCACGAACAAAGTGTAAATCAATTTCTACATATTTTATGCGAGCATGAAACATTGGATTTGTGGAGAGATAGGTGGCTCCTATGTTGTCACACAAAAGAATATGAGGTTTTTCTGGTAGAGCACCAAGTTCACATAAGAGAGTTGAAATCCAAGACAATTCAATTGCAGCATTTGCAAGGGCTTTGTATTTAGCCTCGGTGCTAGATCTAGCAAATGTGACTGTTTTTTATAGCTCCAAGATATAATAAGATTATCACCGAGGAAGATGCAGTAACGATGTGTAGATCTTCGATCATCGCTACTATCAGCCCAATCAGCATTTAAGAATGCTTGAATGGATGGGGAAGAAGAAGGTTGAACATGAAGTCTAAAGTTGACAATTCATTTAAGATAACGTAAAATATGTTTAACTGATTGCCAATGAAGAATGGTTGGTTGCTGAAGAAACTGGGATAACTTGTTGACTGAGAAGGAGGTGTCTGGTCGTGTAATACAAAGATACTACAGAGCTCCAATAGTATTGTGATATAGTGTAGGATCTAAAAAAGGATCACTTTCATAAGCCGAGAGACGAGCAGAAGCATCCATAGGAGAGCTTACTGGTTTTGCCTCTAGCATATTAGTACGTTTGAGGATATCTATGATGTACCTATGTTGAGATAAAATGCTTCTAGTGGAAAATGAGACAATTTCAACTCCTAAGAAAAAAATGTAGAGAACCCAAATCATTGACAGGAAAATCATGATGTAGTGTAGCCAATAGGTCACAAACAACAGTAAGATTTGAACTACCGATGACAATATCATCTACATATATAAGAATAAATATGGTTAGAGATGAATTTCTCTTGATAAAAAGTGAAGAATCTGATCGGGCAACATAAAAACCAATGTCAATCAATTTGTTACTGAGTTTAGCAAACCAAGCCCGTGGGACTTGTTTCAAACCATACAGGGCTTTGAAATTTGCAGAGATGATGTGGGAACTCAGGGTGTGTAAACCTCCTTCGATATATTCCACACCAGAAAAGCATTTTGAATATCAATTTGGTGAAGAGTCCAACTAGTAGATATAGCTATGGAGAGAACTGTATGTAGCATTGCCGGTTTAACAACCGGACTAAATGTTTCACTGTAGTGCACACCAGGCTGTTGATGATAGCCTTTAGCTACCAACCAAGCTTTATATCGCTCGATTGAACCGTTAGCATTTCGTTTGATTCGAAATACCCATTTGCAGCTGATGATATTACCCGCAGCAGTGGGAGGAACCAAATTCCAAATTCGATTTTTTAGCAATGCATCGAACTCAAGGTTCATTGCTTGGTGCCACAATGGATCTTTGATGGCTATAGTATAGCAAGTTGGCTCAATTGGGTTGGATTAAGATTCAGTGAGAAGGGCTTTTGGAATGGCGTAACAAAACATGATGGAATGGAGATGTTTTGGTTTGTAAATTTGATTTTTAGAACGAGTTTTCATGGGATGGCATGGAGGTGGGGGCTGAGGGATGGGATTTTGAAGTTGGTAGGAAAGTTTAGTAATAGGAAATTGAGTTGATTCAGGAGACGAAGGAGAGGATAAAGGTTCTGGACATGAGTGATTTGGCTCTTAAGGGATGGGTTGGACTTGGTTTTGAGAAGGTGTGGGCTGTTATGGGTGTAGTGAATTGAATGGAGAAAACGCTGGAGGAGCTTTTGTTGTAGGCCCAATCTGAGTAGAATGCCCAAGAGATAAAAGATAGTGTGAGTTAGACGTTATATGAGAAAGAGTCTCGGATGGATTACATTTTGAATTTTGAAAAGGAAAGACTAATTCGTCAAAGATAACGTCTGGGAATATATAAATACGACTTGGTGGAATATGAAGACATTTACAACCTTTATGAGAGGGCTATAACCAAGAAAGGCACACTGAAGAGATCAAGGTTGGATTTGTTTGAGTTATAGGGACTAAGATTTGGCCAACACGCATAACCGAAAACTAGTAGAAGGGAGTAATTAGGTGTTGAATTCAATAAGACTTCATATGGACAACGATTTTTTAGAGTAAGAGTTGGCATGCAATTTATTAAGTAGCATGTAGTGAGGAAAACATTATCCCAAAAAGAATGAGGAATGTTGGCTTGAGAAGGTAACGTTAGACTAGTTTCGATGATGTGGCGATGTTTACGTTTAATAGCACCATTTTGTTGGTGTGTATGAGGACAAGAAACACGATGAAGAATACCTTGAGTTTCAAAAATCTTGTGTAGTAAATGATATTCACCACCCCAATCAAACTGAACAACTTTAATTTCTGAATTAAAGTAACGTTTAGCATATGTTGTAAACTTTAGAAAGATGGTGCTAACGTCACTTTTTAAGGAAATGGGATAAAGCCAAGAATATTTGATAAAAGCATCTAAAAAAGAAACATAATATTTCATTCCAGTTTTTAAACAAAGAGGAGCAGGGTCCCCTACATCAATGTAAATTAATTCTAGAGGTGCTTTTGTTTGGGTCAAAGAAGGAGTAATTGTAACTACTTGCTTTTGGAACCCAAACAAGCTGGACATTTTGGAATGACATTATTCTTGGACACTGGTAATTGAAAAGAATGAAGAACACGATGAACAATCTTGAAGGATGGATCACCCATGCGAGCGTAACATAGAGACGTAGATGTATCCTCACTGACAAAAGTAATAAGGACAAACTTTTTATGTGAAGCAGAAGAGAGTTGATAGAGGCCATTTCTACTCAGGCCGTACAACAAAAGTTTCCCCGTTGTTTGATCCTTCAAAAGAAAATAAGAAGGGTAAAATTAAAAAAATGTGTTAGTATCATGTGTAAACCATTGAACAGAAAGAAAATTTTTGTTAATTTCAGGAACATGAAGGATATTCTGTAAATTAAAAGTAAGTGAAGGAGTGGATAATTGGGTGGTTCCAATGTGTTTGATAGAGAGTCTGTTACCATTACCAACTCAAATTGTGCTAGTGCCATTGTAGTACTCAATTTGATATTCAAATTTGAAAGATCAGAGGTAAGATGGTGTTTAGTGCCAGAATTAGGATACCAATTTGCATCATGTGGGGATTGAGGAGTTGTCAAATATGCTTGAGCTTGGGTGTCATCTCGCTGATAAGAATTATCAAATCGATGATAGCATCTAAAGCAACATGACCTACTTTGTTGCATACTTGGTAAATTGGCCAAGATTGATTAGAGAAAGAAGTGGAGTTGCATCCACGCCCCCCGCCTTTGAAGTTATGGTCACGACCATTTGAGAAATATGTACAACCACGTCCACCACAAGATGTGGAATTGCAAGAAGCAAGATGTGCATTTGCAATAGATAATTCGACTATTAACTGGTGCTATTCAAGGCATTTTTCATGAGCCAAGAGATGGCCATAAAGGTCTTCAATAGAGTGGGGTTCAACTCGGGTTGTGACAAATGTCACAAAGTAATCATATTTCGGGCAAAGTCCTGCAAGAAGAAAATTTATGAGTTTATAATCATTAAGAACGTGATTCACTGTAGCCAAAGTGTCAGCAAGAGTGGAGAATTGCTGAAAATAACCAGCAATGGATAGAGCTCCTTTCTTCAATGTTTGCAAATTGGAAATAAATATTCGTAATTCAAGTGTGAGAGGTTGAGGCAAACATGCACTCAAGAGAGAGCCACATCTCACTGGAGGTTTTGCATTTTACCACGTGAGAAAGAATTTTCTCAAAAAGAGAAGAACTGAGGGTACTGAGAATCAATTGATCTTGTAAGTGCCAGTGGTGAAAAGAATGGTTCAATTGACCTCATCTTGACCATTGAGTCGAACGATAATGGAGGAAGATGGCACTAACATAATGCTGTCGACATAGCCAAACAAGTGAGTGCCCTTGAGATAGGAAACAACCTGGGCCCGCCATAAGAGATAATTATCTCTGTTGAGTTTAATGATAATAAAGGAATGCAGATTAATTGGGATATGTGTGATGGGAATAAGAGCCGATTCATTAGAAGAGGAATAAGCCATGAGGATAAAAAACAATGATGTGAGTCTTTTTAGGCTCTGATACCATATAAGAGTTTTTCAATGAGTAAACTCTTTGCCTTACCATAACACAGGTGAAGGCTTTATATTTATAAGAGGAATTATGTACAAAGATAACAATACATATTTGAAATACAAATTTCAAATTGAAACAGACTTTATCACATTGTTATCTCAATTGGATAGTGTTATTGTTATCATCACTTTGAATTTGAGTGTTTGTTGATGTTGTTGACTTAGTCTTGGATTTGTTAGTTGCTGAAACAGAGTTATCACTTAATAATTAGACTATTTATTTGATTAGATAATTAGAGAGAATCTGTATCTTTTTTTAATCACAATGCTTCATGGTAAAAGAAGCAAGCAATACCTTTCTTTTGTATTTTGTGAACATATATTTTGGAGGGATAAAATAATCCAGAACCATAATGGGTTCTAAGCTCAGTCCAAGGGGAGGGTGTCTTGAGGCGGGAAGAAAGAAAGAAAGAAGGAGGGGACAAAAGGTTGAGGAAGGAGAAGAATGTCAGGAGAAAAAGTAGAGATGTGAAGTAAATGAGAGAAGATAAGACATAAAGCAAGGGGAAGAGCAGATGATAAAGAGGGGTTCCAGATGACTTTTTGGAGGAGGGATGTACTTCAGCTTCTTTTGCCTTTTCAACCTCATGACAGGGAATCCAGTGATGAGATCTCCACTAAAAGAGAGAGCTCAGATCTTCATTGTACAGCGAGGATGAAACACCATGAGAGATTGTAAAATAATTATATTATAGTGGATTCTCCCCTCCTAGACATATGTATTACGTTGAATCATGTAAATCTGTGTGTCTCCGTCTCTTTATTTTTTCTATATTTATTTACTGCTCATCGCCATAGACATACGCTCAGACACCCTCAGCTACACCGGTCCACCTCCAGGGGCTCCACACATCATTGATCGAAGACCGAGTAGTCTAAGCAGGTCAGGAATGACTTTTTCTCCCTTTTTTGACCTCTTGCATTATTTTTAGGCATTAACATATGTAATATATGGTAGAACCCAACCAAGTGAAAAGGGAAATGAAAAAAATAATTCCATTAAGAAAGTATATTTAAAATACCCCAATCTGATAAAAAAAAAAAAAACTTGATGGGTAGTAGAAATTCCATTCAATCATTAATTTCATGGAGTCTAATAACGATATGTAAATAAAAATAAACTCATATCAATTTGCTCATTTAATAAGGCTAATGTGATTAAAGAGCTCGTCAACAAATAATAACTTTTGATGATTGAAGTGAAAATACAATATTTATAAAATCGCTAATATGAAAATATATTATAAGATTACAAGTAATGCTAAATACAATTTTAGGAGTACAAATTTCGCATAATTCCTTTGAAGATTCATTATCAGAAGTTTTTTTTTATGTGAATTTTAAATTTATCTATTTTTTAAAAAGAAAGTGCACAAAACGGAACTTTCATACTCTAAACAATACAAATAATTTCCATAAGACTTGTCACATAGTTTCAATTTTCAATAGATTTAAAGGCTCGTTTGGAAGATAGGACGGTTTTATCTCATTTCATCTCATTTAATTTTCTTCCCAAACATTATTCAAATATAAATATTGTTCAATTTCAAATCTTTAACTTTTTCATACATATTGGAGGTGGTTGAAGCAATAAGAGTTTTTTTAGTGGTTGAAAGTAGCCTAGGACCGGATGGATTTGGATCTAGATTTTATCGCTCCTGCTGGGAGATCATACATATTGAGTGGTTGAAGCAGTAAGGGTTTTTTTTTTCCGTAGTGATTCTCTTCCTAGATTTTACACTGCTTTGTATGTGGTCTTATTCCTAAAGTTTCACAACCGACTGGTTTTAACAATTTTAGGCCCATAGGTCTTTGTTCTGTTTTTTATAAAATATGCATGAAGATCTTAGTGAAATGTCTTGCTTCGTTGCTCCCCTCCCAGATTTCTCATGAGCAATATGCTTTTATTCTAGGACGGAGTATTTTTGAAAATATCAGTTTAATGTAGAAAATGGTCCACTCTATCAACAAAAAGGTGAATGGTGGTAATCTTATCTTCAAAATTGATATGGCTAAAGTCTATGATAGGGTGGAATGAGATTTTTTTTTTTTGCATGTTCAGGCTGCTTTTGGTTTCTCAGACTTTGTGCGTGCGTTAATAAGGAATTGTATTTCGTCTCCCTGGTAGTATATTATGATGCATGGAGCCACTATGGGTTTTTTCCAGGGGGAAGAGGGTTGAGGCAGGGGATCTCCTTTTGCCTTACCTTTTTATAATTATGAACGATGTTTTATCTTGCTTAATAAAGAAGCACTTCATGTGTGGCAAGATAAACAATTTCTCCCAATCATGAGGTACTCCTCTTATTTCGCACCTCCTATATGCTGATGATGTAGTTATTTTTGCTAATAATGGCAAGAATTCTATTAAAGAATTGATGAAAATCCTTGAGATTTATGAGGAGTGGACAGGTCAACGGTTGAACAAGGATAAAACGACTGTTATTTTGCAAAGCACATTCCTCCTGGGCGGAATAGAGCTATCCTTTGCATCACTAGTTTTGTTGAATGTTTTTTTTTTTTCCCTTTACATATTTAGGGGTGCCTATTGTTTCCGGTAAGCTCACTACGCGCTATTTGGAACCTCTTATTAATCAGGTGAGGGATAAAATAGGGGGCTGAAAAATGAAATGTCTCTCCATTGGAGGCAAACTCATTTTTATTGAAGCATGTACTGGCAAGCATGCCCATGCATCTTTTTTCTATTCTTCAGCTTCCTAAATCAATGTTGAACATTCTTAATCAATTGCTCCACACTGGGGTGACAAAGATGAGAAAGACAAAAAATAAATGGTTTTCTTGGAAGAAAATGTGCAAACCGATAAAGGAGGGTGGTATTGGTCTTTGCCATTTTGAAGATCTCCAAGTCTCCCTTCATATGAAATTCGCTTGGAAGATACTTCGAGATGAATCATTATGGACTCGATTTTTCTGTGCGAAATATATTGGTTATAAGATGTGTGCCTGCTTAATCCTAAAAAGGGTACACGCTTCTGGCGCATGGTTGTAAAATGTGCACTGGCTGTCTTGGAGAATTATAAATGGAAGATGAAGGAAGGGAAGCTCTCTTTTTGGTATGATAATTGGATGGAGGATGGTCCCCTTGCTGATTTGCTACCGGTTGTTGAGAAGCCGAATTTACAAGTTTGTGATTTGAAACTTTCCAACGGTTGAGATATAGATGTGTTGGAAAGGTTGGTAGGCCTTGAGATGAGGTAATCCTTTATTATCTTGGTTCATGTAAAATAGAACATGATGTTTTAATATGGAAAAAAAATAATGATGGAATTTTTACTACGAGAAGTGCATGGGAGTGCATTCGGATACTTGCCTNCCTTGAGCGGAGGTAATCCTTTATTATCTTGGTTCATGTAAAATAGAACATGATGTTTTAATATGGAAAAAAAATAATGATGGAATTTTTACTACGAGAAGTGCATTGGAGTGCATTCGGATACGTGCCCCGAAAGTGAATTGGCCCTCTTGGATTTGGCATGAGTTTTTGCCGAAAAATATTTCTGTACTCATGTGGAAAGCAATTAATAATTGCTTGTGTAGATGATAGATTGAGAAGAGTTGGAATACCTATAACCTCTAAATGTGATTGTTGTGAGTTAGGGGATTATGAAGATTTAAATCATGTCCTTTTTGCTGGTGATATTGCCTCCATGGTTTTGAAAAAAAATTCGGCTATCATGGGTCTCCCTTTTAAACATGGTATGAAATGGTAAAACATTAGTATAGGAGAGCTTCATGATCTTCACAAACTGGTAGCATTCTAGGTATACTGTCAAGTTTTATTACCTGGAGATTGTGGAGTAGGTGTAAGGCAAGAAAGGAGGATAGAGCTGATTTGGCTGATGAGGTTTGGAGGTCGGTTTGGATTTGGCTGAGTAAGGTGCAATAAACTAATTCAAAATTCAAGAAACTCTCATCCTCTGATGAAGCCAAGTTGAAAGAATTACATATTCCCATTGCACCGTTAAAAGATCAATATATTCATGCAGTTAGTTGGCATAAACCGTAGCATGGGTGTTTCTATTAAATATAGACAGGAGAAGCTTGAGAAATCTTGGCCAATTGGGCGCAGGTGGAGTGATATGTGATTCTAATGGAGTCTTTGTTTTGGCTTTTTCGAATCACCTTGGTACTGGTTCTAATAATGGTGTAGAGCTGAGTTTTATGCTGATTGGGTTAAGACATCGTTGTGGGTTTGGGTTACAGGGTGTTGATGTTGAATTGGACTCACAGGCATGTGCCAATTGGATTCATGGACAACAATGCGATGTTTGGTATCTAGAAGCCTATTGGGAGGAGATTATGGGTATTCTACAGCTTGGAGACTTCATCGTCAATCACATTTATTGTGAAGGTAATGCTCCTGTTGATTTCTTGGCAAAGTTGGGAGCTCAAGGCATTACTCACTTTGGAGATCTCTTATGCAAGTTCCCAGGTATCTTAGAGGTCTGATTTGTACTGATAAATTGTCTTTTCCTAATTTGCGCATTCGTTAATGCTTTAGTGCTTTTGTTTTGATGTCCTTTGTTTCATTGTTTGTTTTGGCTTTTGTCTTTTATTACTTAGCTATGTCTTGTAACTA
>QEOT01001684.1:612749-636592 GCA_003123785.1 Pterocarya stenoptera | reverse complement strand
TGTGGACCCCCGCCCTCGATTCATCTTCCGATTTTAAATAGTGGTAATGTAAAGTAATTGTCCCACCACTAGCTATGACTGCTCACCTGCAAATCGTAATGTTGGCGGAACAATATGCTTGAGACACCTTCGATGTCTAAGTCAACATTAAATGAAAGATAATAATTTAAGAATGCCAATAAGATGATTAGAGGGTTACATGTTATCCCTATATAAAGGCATGGAGACTTGAGAGTATTTGATTAGTACTATTAGTCCATCAATTTTGCATAAAACTTAGCCGCAATAAGGCTATGCCTAACATGACGGAATTATCTAATCACCATTCTATCTATATCTACAATGCAAGAGTCTATCCGCCTTAATAAACAGGACGGCTAGAGTCTACGATTCACAACTCTTTTAAACAATTATCCTTTACAGAAGATGGGCCTTGGGCGCCTAGCTTTAGGTTAGACCAATATTGACTCCTCTAGTTATCCCGCTAATACATATCGTGTATATGCGTGGGGAATTTCATGATAAAGGATTTCTTTCTCTTCTTTTAGATATACCCCACTTTACTCCAAGAAGAGATTCAAGATCCATGGGCTATCCCACTAGCCCATTAATCACCTCACTCGTTGTTTCCACTCCCCAAGCGGCGGGAATTTTAAAACTTGAGAAACGTCACCACGTTCTCTTCCAGTCATGTCATTTAGTCAGGTGATGATGATCCGTAGTCATTACCTTTCTTCATTTCCCTGCCCCCTCCTCATTCTTTCATCTTCACTCCAATCTTTCTCTACCTTCTTCACGGTCTTGAGTTCCCAAAACTTCAACCTCTCTACTTTGTGATCCTTGGCTTGCAACCTCTCTTCTTTTCCCCTTCTCCTCTGCTCACCCATCGTACCCATGGCCCAATGAAATGCATCTTAGACCCCAACTCATGGCCAATCTCCCTCTATCTTGGAGTCTTCCGCTGTGAAAGACATTACTCGTTTCGAATGCTTTGGGTGGCGTTCCACCCTCACCCCCAAGGATTTGTTGAATCTGCACAACTCCTACGGAATCCTAGATTCGATACTCATTGAACTTCCTCGTCGTGGTTGTATTAATGAAAAAGGGTTTGCCGAAAAGGTTGCTCTACCTGTCTATGCCCTCACTCACAGTCTATGATTTCCTTTATGTAGCCCAATCCACGGCGTTCTTGACCTTCTGAAGTTAGCCCCTAAGCAACTTCACTCTCACGCATCGCTAGTTCTACTCTGTTCTTGCATTGTGTTTCGTTTGGTCTTAGAGCCCGCTCGGGAAGAATACCCAAACTTGACCACCTGATAGTTCTTGGCTTTTTATTCTTTAAGGAGCTCTCTAGGTAACATTTGTAGTTTCTAGACCAAAGACCAGCACTTGGCTCATTTTGAGAGTCGCCATTCGAACGCCAAGCAATGGACGATGAAGTTTTCTTCGTTTCTGGTGTAGGTTGGGAATTTTCTCATTCAGAGGCTGCGCGATGGGAATTCCCTATTAGAGCCACCTGGGGTAAGGTCCCATATGAAAAAGGTCTAGCAGCGGCTTTAACCCCTTTGTCTGAACGAGAGCAATCTCGTGTCGACATGGTCGATGAGATTTTGACCAAGGTCCTTCTGACGCACGCCAATATTGACCATTTCTTGAAGAAATGCCTGACCATTCGAATGTTCGTGGTTGCCTTTTTTTAATTGAGATCGTCGCGCCATCTCCCACAAAAAAGCCTCCCTCTGAGTCTGCTCCAAAGGCCTCGTGGAAGCATCCTAGCCCCACTGTTGTGGGTACGTCTTCTCCTGGAGCAAAAAGGGGGGTTGACGGCTTAGGTGTTGGCACCTCCTCTATGGCCAACCAACCCCACAACACCCCGCCTTCCACCCCCTGTCATTCATCGACTTGCGCACCTTTTCCAAATCTAGACGATCTCGAGGGCTTGATGGGTTAAGCTCTTTTTGACTTGGCAACCGCTTTCAATTTTGACCTTCCTTCTCAACAGCTTGATTCGGTATCCAGCCTAACATTTGAGTTCCCTATGTTTGAAGCTTCTAATCTGTCGAGGGGAGGCAGCGAGGTTAATTTGGATGTGGACACCACCTTTTCTTTGGGCCTTGCTGACCGGGTGGCCTCCTTAGGCATTTGAGGCACTCAAGATGGTGCCCATAGCGGTGATCAGGGAGGCAACCCTCCTATTATTGAAGAGTCTCAAGAAGAGTGTGGGGACAAAAGTTCAACTCCCTACTCTTTGCCTACCCCTATCTCAGGGGGAGAGAGTCTTCCACTTGACCTGGAGGCTGGCGAAGACCGGGTTTCCCTTCTCCTTTTCCCTCTTCTTTCAGGGATGATATTGAGTCCTTTCTCTTAAAGGAGGGTGTCCCCATGAATGGTGTCGTGAATGAGGTTATTGACTTGGAGGATGTTGAAGTCGTTTCCATCGACGTTGTTCATCTGGTGGAAAACTTGGGTGAGGCTCCTGGGAGTAGGATGGGCTCGATGGCAGCATCGCTTGAAGCACAATTCCACCCGTGCTCAACTTTCCATTGTCCGAGGGGATTTAGAGTCAGAGCAGGACCGTGTGCACACTCGACTCTCTGCCCTCAAGGAGGAGCTAAATTCTGTCCACTAGGAGTTGTCTAGTTCCTGATAGCATTGCTCTGAACTTGTGGAGGTGCTGGTGGCTTCAGAAGAGGGCAAGCAACAAGTTAATCTTGACCTCACTTAGGTGCGTGGTGCTTCAGAGGAGTTGACCAAACGGCATGAAGGATACAAGAAAAATCGTGCCAACGCAGAAAAACAATAGAGGAAGCTTAGCAAATCACTTCTTCACATGGATACCCGACTGAAGGAACAGGCCTAGCAGGTGAAGCAATTGGAATCTGACTTGGCGGCTGCAAGGGAGGAGCTTGTTCGCCTCTCTCCTCAGATGACATTGGCGTGTGGCGTCAATGATCACGTTTTTGGCTATGGATATGGGGCCAGTGTGTTGTGGCTTAGGTCGTACGTTTTCACCAATCCCCGCAATGACTTGAGGCGCCTAGACTTGGAGATGTTTAAACTCGATGCAGCCTCATGTCAATTTGTTGACACATTTGGTCTGGACATCATGCCCGATGCTTTTGACGGTTCTCGCCCACCTCCTCCTTCCGACGGTCCTAGCTCTTAGCTTTTTGTGTGACAGTTGTCTTCTATTTTTGCTTTGTAAATATTGTGAACACTTTTGTATTGTACATATTGGGGACACTTAGCTGGTTTTGGATTTTTATCATGTCACTCTTTGCTTTGATTTTACGAGCCTTTTTCCCTTTACTCTGTGATTGGCTTGTTCCCTTTTTCATGGGCACCGTAAGCTTTTGGACTCGTCATTAGTGTTTAAGGGTTGCGTGGTCTCTTAATCGTCGCGCCCTTTTTCATGGGCAACGCAAGTCTTTAGACTCATTATTGGTATTTAAGAGTCGCGTGGTCTCCTGACCTCCGAGTTGCTTAAGAATGCGTCACAGTCAACATGAGGGAGCCACATTGAAGTCCGATGAGAGACTAAAATCTCAGTTTGCAGCAATCCCACAGACGGCGTCACTATAAAGGACGTGTCCCACCTTCAGTTGTGATCGTTCACGTGTAAATTGTAACGTTGGCAGCACGGTGTGCCTAAGACACATATGATGCCTAAGTCAGCAATAAATGAGGGATAGTAATTTAAGAATGCTCAATAAGATGATTAGAGGGTTACCTGTTATCCCTATATATAGGCGTGGAGAGTATTGGATGAGTATTATTAGTCGATCAATTTCGCATAAGACTTAGTCGCTATAAGGCTATCCCTGATATGATAGAATTATTTGGTCACCATTCTATCTATATCTACAACGCAAGGGTTTATCTGCCCTAATAAACAGGACAGCTATAGTCCACGATTCACAACTCTTTTAAACGGTTATCCTTTATGAAAAATGGACTTAGGGCCCATAGCTCTAGTTAGACCAATAATGACTCCTCCAAGTAAAATAATTTATAAATAATAATGAAATGGTTTAAGTTAAAATGTTTTATGGAATTTTAGAAAAAGAGAGAGAAAAAATGAATAAAGAAATTATAAAGTTAAAAGATTATTAGAATATAATTTTTTTAATATAATTTTTATTTTGGGATTTGAAAATGTTGAATTATTTTTTGTGTTTTGTTTGGAAGTTTAGAAAAGTTGTAATGATTAGGTAATTATTAGATGAAAAGACTGAAAATTTGAAAATTTGAAATTGAAATATGTTTGTATTTGAATGGTATTTAGATGTTGAGATGAGTTGAAAGGTTTGTGAAACCAAACCAGGCCAATTTTCACAAAAATCATTTGTCCTCTACTTGTCTTATATTTTAGCCAATGTTTTGAATATCGTTTCGGTCAAGGCATTGAAACGAGATATTTCGGTATTGGTACCGTTTCAGATACCATTTAAGAATAGTTTATATATAAATAAATTATATATAAATATATATAAATTATATTCCAAAACAATAATCTATATATGAATAAATTATATAAAAATTATAAATAGTTTAGTCTGAATTGGGGGGTCCAAAAATGAGGAAGAAATGAAAAATAAATAAAGGCCAAAATCTGTATATTGGCCGAAATCTGAAATATCAGTCGATATAGGCCGATACAGTCGAAATTTTGACCAGTACAAAATTACATCATTCTCTGTACCGGCGACCCGGCCGGTACAACATATTTTGGTCGTACCAGCCAATACAAAATGAAATTCAAAACCTTGATTTCAACTCCATTGATGTGGTGTTTGTTTCCAATGATCTAAAATTTAATTCCAACATTCTCTTGGTGATCTCCATTTTTAGAAATGTCATATTATAAGATAAAATTATAAATAAATCCTATTTATAAACTAGAATGAAATAAATTTCAAATAAGATTTTTAAGTTTTAAATCTTACAAATCAAATCTTATTTCATAATAAGTGCGGATGGTGTATTTTTCATATTGACTTTTAAGTATAAAGATAGAAAAGTATTAGGCATCTTTCAAGTATGTATGACGCCGTACTCGCATGCTATCATTACATGCTATGAATAAAAATTGTTTATGTAAGTATCAATTTTAATTTTAATTGACATTACATCATATGATAGAATAAAAGCACCACGTGGCTTTACTCTAAGAATACCTAATAAATAGTTCAAGAATTATTAAATATGGCATCTATTTAATTATATAAAAGCCAAGTTTTCAATTGCTGATTTGGCATTCATACCATAAAATTAGGGATTGAAAGGGTGTAAAGAGAGAGTTGTACTAAGTGAAAAGAGAGGTGATCTGAAACATCAAATTGTGAAAAGAGCGAAAAGAGAGATGAAAAGCCAAACGGTGAGTCAGAGGGTTCAACTCTCAAACGTCAACCATTTAGATAATTTAGAGCACCCTTTCCAGTACTTGCACTATTTAGACTTGCATTGTTTAGATTCTTACGCTTAGAGAAGTTGCGTCGTTCACTGTTGAGAAGAGCAAAATCTGTCATATGTATTTGTGACGCCCTTTCCAAGCCTAGGCTGTTGATGTTTAATGTTTGATGTGCAAGGGCATCATATTTGATGCCACCACGTGCTATATAGTTAACGGCATTTGCAATCTATTCCATATGACACATTAACAGACAAGAAAGCACAAATCATGTAGAAAGATTCACCTCATCAGTACAAAACTGTAACTTGCTCATCTATTTACGGTTGTGCAAGTTTTACCATCTCTAAATTTTCATATAAACATAATGCATATGAGATGTATTGTGTGTATACAATTTCTACTGCATCCTTCCGTTTTTGTAATAGAAAATAAAACATATGGACGTTAATGCTCAAGAAAAACCCTAGGCAACCTAGCACGGAAGCTATGCATACAGAAATATAGACAGAGACAGACAGAGAGACTTGATATGCAAAGTTAAGCAAGCAATGCCTTATCATGTTTCAAACAACATCTTCGCAACTCTCGCATCTCCACTTTCTCTGTTGCGACCCGAATCCACCACAAAGGGCGCTACAAGGTCATCTTCCACAGATTGGAAACTGCCCTAACACCGCCTAACACCTCCCTATGACCTCCATTGTAAGCCACGAAACACCTCTGTTTTCCACCTGAAAACCGAGCGATCTGTGGCTCCTCCAAGCACGGCATATAGCCACTGCAGATCCTTTTGGGCATCCCCACCAACAGCGCAGTCCACCTCTATAGGCCATGCCGAGAGCAACCCAATTCAAGCCACCAGATGCAAGGTGTCGGTAGCACGTAAACCGCAAGGCTTCATATTCCAAAAACTTAAACTAATGCAATTATAATTTTCATATTCTATATTTGTTGATTTCCTAAACTGTACAATGTAAATGAAAGAATCATAAGCGTCGTATAGAGTTATAAAGATAATAAATAAATAAATAAGACCGATGCATCTGTAGTAAAAGTTCCAAAAATATTTTTTTTCTTATCTAATAAATATACAATACATGTAGTGGACAATAGTTATTAAAACTAACTATAATAATAGGTCTAACCGGTCCAGTCCGGTCTATCATAATTTTCCTAATAACCAAACACAATCACAAAAATCTTAAATTTCGAATTCAAAAACCCTAATATCTCAAACACTATCTATCATATTTCAAAGTAATTTCACAAACTCAATCACAAAATCCTAATAACACAAACACAATCACCGAAATCCTAAATTTCAGATTCAAAAATTTAGTATGTAATAGATTATATAGGAAGTGAACCAATTATGTGTGTTGATGGTGAAGAAGCAAAGATAGCATAACAGCCAAACCACCAACTAATGACTCAATTACATACTTGATGTATAATAATACATTTTTTTTATAATAGGATTAATAGTAATTCTGCTTTTTGGTTTTCTTTCCTACATTCTAGGAAAATACACAGAGCCTTGAAATTTAGATCCTCCATCTTATAAATGTGATTATTGTGGTGCATTAATATTCTGGTCCTCCATTCTATATATATTTGATATAAATTTTATTAATAGTTGTGGTAGTAATTATGTATAATAATGAACTATTTAGAATTATAAAATACGGCATAAATAGCGGTTCGCGCATTACCTGGGTTATAGGCTCGTATCAATAAGATACTAGTATTGCCTTTGGTATTCTACTAAAAAAACATTGGCTTTTCATAATGTTCACAATGAGTGGTTTTCTTTCCCAACACTCATTGAACAAAGAAAAAACTCATTCATGAGGTCTCGAGTAAAAGTTTTTGAACTTTTTAAGAAAATGGGATGTATTATTAAAAAATAATTTTTTTATATGAGTATCAAATTTACTTATTTTTTCAAAAAGAATTCGTAAGGCATGCATACCATAGGACTGCAAATATTTCTCTTACATAACATTGTTGATATAGTTATAAGGTCTTCCCGTTCAATAGTTATTAAGTTTTTCAAAAAACAAAAAAGGTCTTAAGGTATTATCGAATTTAAGCTATCGCATAATAATTAATTTAGAGTAAGACTAGATATAGTCTTAAAATATACAAATCTCGTACACTCCTTTCGAAAAAAATGAGATCCATCATTTAAAAAAATAAATTTTCATGTGAATTTCAAATTTATCCATTTTTTCAGAGTAAGTGCAGGTAACTTGTAGACTATAAGCTGAGTACAAATATTATTTTTCTTACTTAGCATTGATGATATAGTTATAAGGTCTTCCTGTTCAATACTTATTTCAAAAACCAAAAAAGTCTGGTCGTCGATTATAACAAAGATTATCAGTTCCAACCATGAGAAAAGAGAGTTGCTTAGTTGGTTACTTGAGAAAATAAAATAAAAACTAATTCGAAACACACACTCGAGTCTCATCACACTTGTGCTGATATTGCAGTGTGTATCAACCTTTTTTTAGAAATGGGATATTAGAAATCTAAAATTACTTGAAATATTACATTCCCTTTTTTCGAAATGAGAAGTACCTATAGCCACAAATAACTTTTACAAAAGAAAATTCACAAACTGATATGACTTCATATAATACGTTAGATCTACTTTATAATAAAAGTAACTGTATAATCTAACGTACCACGCAAAGATACATTAGTTTATGAATTTACTTAATAAGGTCTTTTTGTGATTAAAACATTTCTCTTTCAAAATAAGTAGAAGCATGAAAGGATTTATGATATATTTATTTATTTTAGAAGATAAAATTAGAAAAAAAATATTTAAGAACATGAGTTATTTGATTTATAAGTGAAATACAAAAATTTAGATCTTATAAATCAAAAATCACTTCATAAGCAATTTGAATGGTGTAATATTTATATCCTGACTTACAAGTTTATAGAAAATTATTAGGTATTTCTAAAAACGGATGACGTTGTACTCTTTTCCTATCACAACATATTATGAATAAAAAGTATTTATGTAAGTATCAAATTTTAATTGACATTACATCCTATGATAGAATAAAATTACCACATGTTTGTACTCCAAGAATATCTAATAAATAATGTAAGAAAAACATTTTACATCAACCATTGTTTGGCATCAGCCAAACCATATCTTATGTGGCATGAGCTAAACCACTCACCCCAAGCCCCCGAGTTTGAAATACTACCTGGTTGAGAGAGAGCTGATGAGAGAGAGATTGAGGATAGAGAGAGATCTGAGGAGTGAGAGAGCTGATGAGAGAGAGAGAGAGACCCGAGCTGATGACAGAGAGAGAGTTGATGAGAGAGAGACCTGTGCATTTAGAGAAAGAAAAAAAATTATGCGTGTGCTATGGATCAGCCGTGAACAGTAGGATGAGTGGTTTTTTTTTTAAGGGTGGGTAGTAGGATCCTGCCAATCATCTGTTTGCCCCCACCTAGGGGTCATACCACCCCCTACGGGGCGGGGCCACCCCTCCCCCACCACCGCTCCCGCATATGCGAGGGTGGGAAATTTTTTCCCGTACCCCGCCCCAGTCCATGCTGGGGCGGGGTACCCCGTCTGCTGGTAGGGGTGCGGGGGTGGACCTCCATCCCCCAGCATTCCCTACTAGGCCTTCAGCCCAATATAGTTTTATGGGCCCTAAATGGCCCAAAATTCGTTTTTGGGCCATTTTGAGCCCATAATTTAACTTAAAAAATATATATATTTAAAAACTGAAAAAAATAATATATATATATAGATTGAACTATTAAGTAGATACTAAGTTTTAACTATTAACTAATTAAATAATAATTATCACTAAGGCACTAAGCTAAAATAAGTAGTTTACAATTATATAAAATAGAAATTAAGAGAACTAATAAACTATTACAAACTCCTCTAAAAAATATAAATATTACAAATTGCACAATTAACTATTGTAGCAACATTACAATTAATTGCAAATTAACAAAACCATAACCTTTCAATTTGATCAATTTTATTTTGGGGTGGAGCCGTTGCGGTGAGTTCGCTGAGTGGTGAGTTGTGTTGATTGCTATGAAACTGAAAATCAAGATCATAAAAGTTAATAAGTTATAAAACCTGAAATATTAATAAGTTAAAAATAAAAAAAATTAGAATTATGAAGTTATAAAGATGAAACAAAATTTTAAAGGCAAAAAATAATTAAGGGAGAAATTGTATAAACCATAGCAATGGTGGGTCCAATACAAAGTCATATTGCATCGAAGGTAGCCGTAGACGCCGTCTCATGTATTACTATAACAATTAAATTTGAATACCAATTAAATAAAAATAAATAAATTAAAATAAGAAATTAGTAAATGAAATTAAAATAAATACCAGATCCAGGCTGATCATTACCATCCTCCTCGACGTTGGTCTCCTCATACTCAAGAACATCCGGAACATGAATTGGAGTTCCCTTAATCCAATTCTGCGTGCAAATCAAAGCCTCCACAATGGTAGGAGCTAATGAACTCCGAAATGAATCTAATACATGCCCTCTGGTACTAAAGGTCGACTCTAAGGCTACGGTGCTAACAGGGATGGCCAAAAGTGTGCAGGCTATCTCTCCAAGAATGGGATATTTCACGGCATTCACCTTCCACCAACTTAATATATCGAAGTCTCGTGAAAATGGTAGAATCTGTGCTGCTAAGTATTTATCTATCTCTGACTGAGCCTCTACAGAACCCCGGAAGAAGGGGGTTTGCTCATACCTCTCACCCCACTCTAATCTACGTCTTTTCCCCACCTCGACTTTTGGAACCTATGAGCCTAAGGCTAAGGAGGTAGGTGTAGGTGTCGCAATATTACCACCCATTAGGGTGGAAAACTCATCAAATAATCTACTAAGGATTTCTCGAACTCTTGCTACAATAAGCTCAGCCCATACTTGCCGGTAGGCAAGGCTCAATCCAAATATCATGCCATCCAACTTATACCTCGGGTCAAAGACGACAGCTACATATAACAAAATATTAGCCCTAGTTAAATATTTCCAATACTTGTCGTACTTTGTCCTCATAATCAATGTCATCTCCCGCAGCCTAATGTGACCACCCGCGACCATGTCATCTAATTCTTCTTTTACCCTACATAACATATAACATTGGATGTAGGGTACAAAGTTCCAGATAGCCTCGTAATAACATCGTAAAAAAGCCTCAAAAACTCTACAAAAATAGTTACAATTTCCCAATCATCATCTACGGGTTTCCTCAATCCCTCGTGATCATCAAAATATTTAACATATTGAATGTTTTCATCACCCAATAATGCAAATGTCAGCTTATATTCTTGGGCCGCCTCCAACATCAAAAGCATTGAGTTCTATCGTGTAGGCATATCAGTACAAAGGTTATTATTAGATGTTAGGCTCCCAAATCTCGCAGCAACCTTGAATTTCTCCAACCTCAAAGGAGAATATCTCACCCATCTCACAGCAGTCCTAATCCGAGCAATCGCTTCATGAAGATCCCTCAAACCATCAGTGACAATCAGGTTCAGAATATGTGCCACACATCTCACAAGCAAACACTCACCACCATGAGTGTCTTATTTGTCTCTCTAAGATAGGTCTTTAGATGTCCCAATGCGACATCATTAGACGAGACATTATCAACTGTGACTGTACCAACTCGGGTTAACCCCCACTCTTTTATTGCGGCTTCCAATGCCTTTCCAATTGTCTCACCCTTATGATCGATGATTTTATAAAATTTTATAATTTTCTTTTGCAATGTCTAATGACAATCAATAAAATGCACAGTCAAAGACATCTAATTAAAATTTTGGACCGATGTCCAAGTGTCAGTGGTGAGACAGACAAATTGATCCACCAATTGACCCCCCAACTTCTCTTTTTCAATGTAAAAATATTTTTTTTATATCCTTTGCCATCGTGTGGTAAAAAGGAATATTAAACATTGGTTTCAAGTAGCGAGAATACGCTTGGAACCTTTTCCCATCAACAAGTTGAAAATGTAGCTCGTCCTTAATGACCATACAAGCTAGGTGTCTTCTACACTCATCGGGATCATACTTAGTTTACCCCCTCAAAGTTGCACCCCCACTGGTCCCATCTGCCATTTTTTGAAATCCAATTTCTAGTCTAAATTAGTTTTTCTCTCGTAATGATCTTAATATTAGACTTTTTTTGCATTGCTCTTCTAAGTACACATTTAATTGTGAGGTGCCATGTTTCCTATAGTGACACCCATAAATTTTCTCACAATGGTTATACTTGGCTTGGGAGTTACTTGGGTCACCACCCTCTAGTTTGGTGAAATGACTCTAAACTATTGAAGCAGGTTTCTTGTTGGACTTGGGGGCGGGGCAAGATGCCATAGGGTAGGGTTAGGGGTATGAGTAGGAGGGGTAGGTGCAGGTGTAGGGATAGGGGTGCCCTTAGCCTAGAAATGAGAGCTCGTACTAGAATCTGCTGGTATATCTATGAACTCAAGCAAACAAGAAATCTGAAATTATAGAAAACATAGTAACATGCCAAACAATTAACATCCTGATAGTCTTTAATTTCGGACACGATAAAAGAAATAAAAAATTTCATGATTGAAAGAATATAAGCATAGAAAAAATATCTTTAATTTATTCATGATTTCTAGGTTTCTAGCTACTCGTCGATTACAATACTTCAGCCTTCAGCTACTCTATTAAGTCACTAGATTGATATTCCTCATGGCCATATATTTGAGATCATTTGAGATACTCTTAGCATCCAAACGAAGCCATATATAGTCTATAAGAAACTATTCAATATCTCTCTCTCTCTCTCTCTCCTCTCTCTCTCTCTCTTAAATTTGAAATTCATAGAAGTAATATTCTACAACAAATCAACCTTATTTAATATATTAATATCCAAAGAATGATTAATTCAAGTTTAACAACCCACAACCTCCCTCCCTCTGCTTGCTTTTTATTTATCTAAATTTGGGATAATTAGGACTTTGCAAGTTGCTCAGAAAAGGGGGGAAAAGCATAAGACTCGAGTTCCACATGTAATGAGGGAGGTCTGGTACACTGTGATCAATAATATTGTATAATCAAGGAATATGTACTAACTCAGGAAAAAAAAAAAGGAATATGGGTCAAGTCTCATGCTAAATTTGGAACTGACTTTCTCATGATTGAAATTATGCATAAAGTCTTTTGCTTATAGTCATGCAAATTAAAGATGTTCTACATTTGCCAATGTCCCACTTTAAGAAAGCAAAGATATAATTATTGACTCCAACAATACTGTAAACAGAGTATTGGTCATCTAAGATTGATTATATGCAATGATATGTCTATAATTATATATATATAAAGTTTGCAATTAAAAAAGTATAGAAGATTAAATCCAATGTCACGTGTGTGCAGTTACCATCTGAAACTTACGGTTTAGATGCTCTTTTTGACATAGATTGTGTAACGCCCATCCTTGGGGTGGGTCTTTTTACAAAATATTTTAGAAAATAACGACGGAAATTACCGTTCGATTTAAAACACTTTACTGTCCTTCCCAAGGTGCAAGACTCTACGTTATAAAATAAAATGTGCTTTTATAATAAAAAAGGCTTGAGGGTTAAAAGAGTGAAAAATATAAATCTCAATATAAAAAGGCCTTTCATACATTTAAAACCCTCATACCTAGACTTCCGTGCTCTTCTCCTTTGGCCGTGTCCCTCCTAAGCGTACAACTTATTTAGCTTCCTATGGGGGGAAGGGCACATATAAAAACTAAAATGAGTCGAATACTCAGTAAGCATTACTTCATACCGTTAAAATATAGCAACGTAAGTTTTCATTCATGCATTCATCATTCTATACATACCATACGTATACACATACATGCTTTCATTTGCAAACATCAGTAGATGGGGGCTTTCATCTTTAAACATGCTTTTCTTTTCGTAAAACATTTCCCCCATTACTGCCTTCATTTATTAAAGAATGTCATGCATTCATACATTACTTTTCTTTCACTTTCATAGGCCGGTGCACGTCGTTATGCCCCGCGTGCTGGGGTTAGCGCCCTTTTGGGTTGATGAATTAGCCCGTGGCCACGGGTTGGAATCCCTTTCTGTTAGGGTGCAGCATTGGGTGCACTAGATACTACTGCCTGACATTGCAATCTACCCGTTCATTCATTGGGTACCCCTTTCCGTTCATTCATATGGCCGTTACGTAGTTTCATACATTCATTCATGCCACATGCCATTCATTCATTCATTCATGTCAGCTCTAAAGAGCTGAGGCTTTCATTCATTCATTTGCATAGGCATGAGCATTCATTCCTTTCTTTTCTTTTCATTTCATGCTTTCATGGGAAAATATCTTTTTCATGAGAAAACATATCTTTTCATGGAAAGCATCGTTTAAAAGCATGGGTTTAAACGTCATCTTTCGTGACATCATTTAAAGCATCAGTTCGTAGGGGCATTTTAATATCAGTTCTTAGGGACCAGTTTAAAAACACTTTCTTCGCGTCACTTAAAGCACCAGTTTGAAGCTCGGGGCACAGGCCTCGAAGCTTCCTTTCTTTTCTTTAGAAAATACGTACAATAGATACATCGTATAGTCATCCATTCACATGCGTACAATTAATACTTTTGTGTGCGTAAAAAGAGGCTGCCAAGAAGGGGCCGTACATACGTATACCTTTCAATACTTAGCATGCTTTCTTTTAAAACGTCTTTCGTGTCCTTTCGTAAAGCATCTTTTATAGGAAAAGCGTTTCTCTTTCTTTTTCTTATACTTTAGAAAAAACTCTAGAAGAGTATGAACGTAACACTTACCTAAACTCCATGCTACTTTCATACCATGTAGTCCATTCATGCGCGTGTCAGATGGTAACCTACATGAATACATAACTTTAACGTTCTTCTCTATCTAGTGCATAAGTAACTGAACTAGAAATAGAGCTATTCTTTACTTAGAACACTCTCATTCTATCCCGTGCCCTTTAACGTTCCTTATTATGATAAAATCTTTGGAGACCCATTATGGTCTCTACTTCCTTCAACCTTAACATTCTACTTCGAGTGCTTACTCACTAGGGTGAACTCATGATTCACCTTAGAATTAAGACACTAGGACCTTTGTCCCGTTCTTCTTATTAACCACATTCCGACGCATGACTTAGACTGACTAAGTCACGCATCCCATTCTTAGACAGTACCCTCATCATTACCCTCATGTATCTTAGCTCACTCTACTTTTCATGACCATCCATACACATCACACGGCTCTAAGCCACTTCGAGGCTTAAGTACCGTGTCACTGTATATAGGACAAATTACCCATTACATATGATAAATCCATCCAGCACGTGTGTTTAACCAGATAACACGTACCTTTCCCTTTTATCACCTAAGACCATTATTTAATACATTGGTCACAGACTCGTATGGCAAATGCCATACTCCATTACCAACATTCTCATAATCCGGCTAGCACAACCTTTCGTGCTAGCCGGACCTCTTGACAGTTCATCCCAACATTAGACACGATGGGACTTTGTTCATGAATATACCTTAAGTCACGCCATATAGCTCAAGATTAATCCCAAGCTACACCATGACCCTATCACGTCACCTCACATACATCCTAACCCATCACCGCATGAATTCTACTTGGCGACGTCACTTCATGACGTTGCCCAATCATGCTTCTACTGCACTACTCTGATACTTCTTGGCCACTTAGCACATACTCTTGGCCATAAGTCGACTACACGGCGACGCCTATCGCCGTAGACTACAACTATATCACTATTACAGCACATACCACAACACCTTACGTCAAGCCATATAGCTTGAGAACATTCCCAAGCTACACCGTGACCTTGTCACTTCCTCTGACATTTCGTTACGTTACATATACGTCAACTTCCCACTCATTACTAGTGCGGTTCCTCACTTGCTCCCGTCACATCGTGACACCTTGTCACATTCCCGCTACATCACTCTTACGCTAACTCTTCACCCATCTTAAGCACGACCTTTTAATCGACCACATCACTTAGTGACGTTGCCCAATCATGCTTTCGTTGTACTACTCTGATACTTTCCAGCCACTTGGCACATACTTCGGTCATAGGCCGACTACGAGGCGACACCTGTCGCCTTGAACTACAGCCATACTTCACAGCATAACTCCATGATTGACCACGTCACTCCATGACGTTGCCCGATCATGCTTCCGCTGTACTACTCTGATACTTTCTAGCCACTTCGCACTTATTCTGGCCATAAGCTAGTCACATGGCGACACTCGTCGCCTTGGACTACAGGCCATATCTCACACACTTTGGGACACTGTTCCACAGTTCCTGACACCATACATCAAGCTCTTCTCGTCAACTACGCAATCACCCTTATCTTCGCAACATGCCATATGGTGTATCGCTGCGCCTCATGGAGTACACACCTCATGTACTCCCTTCACACATCATCACATCACCACTATGGCACACACGCCATATGGTGTGTCGCTCTACCACATGGAGTACACTCCACGTGTACTCCCTTCAGAGGATTACGCCACATCACCACTATGGCATACACGCCATACGGTGTATCGTCTCACCACATGGAGTACAATCCACGTGTACTCCCTTCACAACACTACGCCATGTCACCGCTATGGCATACACGCCATATGGTGTATCATCTCACCACATGGAGTACAATCCACATGCACTCCATTCACGACACTCCGCTACATCACCACTATGGTATACACGCCATATGGTGTATCATCTCCAACCATAGAGTACACTCCACATGTACTCCATACAAGACACTACACCACGCCACTACTACCACACATACACTACAACCACACTTCACAGTACAATCCACAACACTACACAGCACACTTCTCAAATACGCCCAACACTTCACCACAGCACGTCACATCACCACTACACAGCGAACCCTATAATACTAACAGCATAGTCCACAACCTAGTCAACTAGCTAGCATCTAACATAAATAGCGAGAGATAGAGAATTATACCATTAACGGGATGACTCATGCGTCGCTCGTTGACCGTCGCAGTGATAATGCCAGAGGACCGTACGGGGTGGCTACACCGCGTACAGTGACTGTTTAGGTGTTTGGATAGCTAGGTGTGGTCTTGGAATGGCCTAAGGTGGCCTTGATGATGATGGCAAGGGGCATAACACAACAGATCTCGCCGTGTACAGTGGCGGTAGTCACGCGCAGTGACTGTCCATCACGTGCAGTGATTACCCACCACATAAAGTGGTGGTTTAGGCTTAGGGCTAGGCTAAGGGAGACTGCTGGTGGAGCCATGGAGGCTCGGGGGTGGCGGCACGGTGGGCCATGATGGCGGAAAGGGGCTGGCCGTGCACTGTGAGGGGAATAGATGCCGTGGGAGAGTGAGAGAGAGTGTGCGTGCATGGGGGATAGATCGGGGCTGTGGGTGGTCCAGTTGGCTTCGTGGTAGCCTGAGGGTGCAGGAGAGAGTGGTCACCCACCATGGGTGGGGCGTACGGCGGTGGATTGGGCTTAACCTGTGCGTGAGATAGGGAGACACCGGGAGGTGGAGAAGGGGGCATCTGGCCGTGGGTCCATGAGAAGAGGAAGGGGGAGACTTGAGGAGTCTCATGGTGGTGTCCAGTGGCCGAGATGGCCGCGCACGGCGGTGCTAGAGGGCTGCACAGTGAACCCGTGTGTGGGTGAGCTGTGTACATGCATGAGGGAGAAGGTCGTTGCATGGGAGGGGCTGAGCTCGCTGGAGGGGGCCGGTTAGTGGCAGGGGAGGCTGCCGTGGGAGCGGTGGCGCCGGAGGACGGCGCACAGCGGCGCTAGAACTTGAAGCCCATACGGGTTGTGCACTGCCGATAAAGAGGAGGAGAGAGCGTGAGGGAGAGTTGCTGATACGGGGGAGCTCGCCGGAGGGAGAAGAGACTGGTGGTGGTGAAGGTGAGGCACGCCGACAGACGACGGGGCCGGGCTGGAGCTAGAACCGTTCGGCCATGGGTGCAACGTACTGGGCACGCCGAGAGGGAGAAAGGGAGGAGAGAGAGAGGGCTGGGAAAGTGAGGGAGAAAGAGAGAGGGCTGGGGTTTTATACTAAAACCCGACGTCTGGGGGTCTATAAAATGATCCCACGTTGACCCTTAAACATTGATTTAAAACGCATAAACGTTTATTTAATTAAAAGCACTGAGAGGAGTAAAGATAAAATATTATTTAAAATAATATTCTTTCATCATTTATAAAATGATGAAGTCTTACTTAAAATATTTAAAGGAATAAAACTATTAAATTAATTAAAGATTCCATCATTATTTAGATCACATAATATTTTAAATAACTGAAATCATTTATATAAAATGATTCCCACAATTATAATATTTTTGGAGTTCTTCAAAAATATTATAATTTAGTTATTTAAAATATTATTTAGTTAAATAACGATGAGAATATTCCATTTAAAATACACATAACTTTAAAACACAAAGCTAACTTTAGAAATCACGTAGTATCTTTAAAAACACGCCATCGGGGTCTGACACGCATAACGGGACTCTTAGACACTAGAGAGAGGGGTGGACAGGCTATCGCATCTGACGTAATTGCTTACGTCAGAAGAAAGGAAGAAGTAGGGTATTTCAGATTGAAACCCCTAAATTAATTTAGGACTTCGGATTGGAGCCCTAAATTAATTTAGGGTTCCAATCCGAATTAATTAGACACAAATAATATCATGATTCAGTGATTCACACACATTACATAATGCAAACAAAAAAAAAAAAACAAACGGCGGGAGTCATTCAAAGTTCAAACCACATGCACAATCTAAGCTCCATAGCATAGAATTCATAAAATCTCATCCTCCATCTCTGATAAACCCCATCCTTCCTCCAATCTCCATTAAATAAATAAATTTTTTCAAAAAATTAAATTTTGAATTTAGGGTTTCTTACCTTCGATGCCGAGATGAAGAGAGAGGGACCGGGGTGCGAGTCATGCGAAGGCGACGGTGTGGGGGATGGCGAAGCAGAGAGAGGGATCGGGTGCCAGAACTCAGAGAGAGAGAGACTAAGGTTGTGTTTGGGTACTCAAAGTATCCCAAGTATTCTCAACACTTTCCGTACGGACCAGAGTTCCTCAGCATCCAAACAACTTTAGCCAACCTACTTCAGACTCCCTCCCTCTCTCTTCACGCAGCCTAACGTTTCTCTCTTCGCACCATTTTCGAGCCTCAGTTGCGTGTGAATGCCAGTGTGCGACGGCGAGGGAGAGGGAGGTTCGTGGTGGCTAGGTCTGCAAGAGGTGGTCGCCGATGTGAGATGGTGGAGGTGCGGTGGCCTGGGTGGCCGCGTACGACGGCGTAAGTGGAGAGAAACAACCGAAACCCATTTCCGTTGGGTTTCGGTTGTTTGGAGAGAGAGAGCTGCGCGTGGGGGAAATCAATAGTGGCTGGCTTGGTCGCCGGCGTGAGGGGGAGTCGCCGGTAGTGGCGGTGAGGCTGGGTGGCCGCGTACGGCAGCGCAAATGGAGAGAAACAACCAAAACCCATTTCGGTTGGGTTGCGCAGGGGAGAGAGAGAGCCGCGCGTGGGAGACATCGGTGGTGGCTGGGGGAGTCGCCGGCGAGAGAGGGAGTCGCCGGTGGTGGCGGTGAGGTTGGGCGGCGCACGGCGGTGCCCGGGCTGGGCTGAGATCCGATTCGGGCGTTTGGAGAGGATCGGGCCAGAGGAGGGAGAGAGAGAGAGAGAGAGAGAGAGAGAGAGAGAGAGAGAGAAAAAAAAAATACTATAATATTTATTACTATTATAATATAAAAATAAACAAAATCACTATAATTTTTATCACTATTATATATATAAAAAATACACTATAATATTTATCACTATTATATATAAATTAAAAATAAAATCACTATAATATTTTAATATAAATTAAAATAAAATTACAATAATAAAATTACTATAATATTTATCACTATTATAAAATCACTATAATATTTATGGGACCCACACCTTTTTTTACTACCTATTCAAAAATCAACAACTCAACATACTTCATACATCCAAACAACTCAAAACACTTTCAATGGGACCCACAAACTCACTTCAATCTCTACTCACAACTATTCACAACACTTCTCAACACTTCTCGTTGTCCAAACACAGCCTAAGAGCGAGGGAGAAGTGAGAACGAAGAAGGTTTGGGAATCGGGAGAAGGGGTTGGGTTTGATTTCGTTTCATGCCTGGGTTATTTTTTTTTAATATATATATAAATATATGCAGGGCAGGGCGGGGGTCACCCCCATCCTACCCCCGCCCCCGGAGGTTGACCCAGATGTTGGTGGGTGGCCCCGCCCCCCGCATCTATCGAACAGGGTGATTCGCCCCACAGGACACAGGCGGGGCAAGGCCCTACTGCCCACCCTTACCCCTATCGGCCCGGCCCCTACTTGACTGATAGGGCGCCTTCGACAGTCAGATGTCAAGGTGCGTGCCCCCGCCCACTCCATGAAACTTAGGCGAAGACGGGACCCGAGTTGGGCCCCAGCCTGCCCATCCTAGGCCCCGTCCGTCCGCATATATAAATATATAAACAACGTCGATGTAATTTAAGGTTTTTTTGCTTTGTATAAAAGGCCATCCCCCCAAGCAATCCCCTCATCTTGCCTTTCTATCTCCCCCTCCCCCCTCCTCTTTCTCTCTTCTTTCCTCTCTCATTGCATCGTCACCGTTGCCGTCATGCTCTCTCTCTCTCTCTCTCGCCGTTGCCCCCAACCGGTATATATATAAATATATATATTTCTCTCTCTCTCTTTCCTCTCTCAAACTCTCAATGCCTCTGTTTTAGTGTTTTATGGTGTCTCTGTCGCCATCGTGGTTTCTCTCTCCCTCTCCCATCACCCGTAACCGATATAAATATATATATTTCTCTCTCTCTAGTTGGTGGTTCACTGGTTAGGCAGTGGCTAACTAGTTAGTTAGTATTTTATCACTAGTTGGTTAATGGTGGGTGGGTGATGGGCGCTCTGTATTTACCAATGAGCGGATGGACCATGGAATCAATCTGCCTCCAAACAACCAGATGGCCTCGAGGGCCCAGACGTCTCCCCCAATATGAGGGCGGGTGAAGGATAGAGGCACACCTAATGTTTTCCTAACAATCATTGAACAACGAAAAAATCATTCAAAATGTAGAGTAAAAAATTTCATAATTTTGCTAATATAGGATTCCAATTGCTGCCAATTTTAATAATTAAGATACACTATAATTATTATCAAATTTAAGCTATTACATAATAATTCATTTTAGAGTAATGTTAGATATAGTCTTAAGGTGTAAAAAGTCTCTTGCATTCCCTTTAAAAAAAATGAGATCTACCATTTTAAAAAAAATGATTTTTTCATGTGGGTCCCAAAATTACCTATTTTTTTAGAGAGTGTGGGTGATTTATACACCATAAGACTACAAATATCAAGTTTCTTTCTTAGCATTGATGATATAATTATAAGGTCTTCCCATTCAATACTTCTTATTAAATTTTTCAAAAAACAAAAAATATCTCCCTATCGATTATAACAAGAGCAGTGCAACTTTGCCGCCTGAGTAGTACCGCTCAAGTGTACCGCTAGTTTATTTTCAACTTTTTTTTAAAAGTTTTCTTTCACATTTTTTTAATATATGTAAATATTTTTAAAAAATTAAAAAAATACACAATACATTTAAAATCACTTTCTTAATCATTAAGTGAAAAAAATTAAAAATGGCAAGCGGTACACTTGAGCGGTAGACTTCAGATGGCAAAGTAGTATTTCTCTTATCACAAAGAGTTTCAATTCTAACCTTGTCTCAAAGAGACTTGCTCTAAGTCAGTTGGTTACTAGGAAAAAGAAAACTAATTCGAAACACATTATTCTGATAATCTTACTGTGTTGATATTGCATTGTGTATCAACACTACTTCCATGAGCTCGTATATAAGAAAAATGGAAAGATAAAAGAGATGAAGAACAATCTGACGTCATAATCATAGTAAAATATAAGTAAAATAGAAGTTTAGTATAAACTTGTTTTTCAATGCCAAATGGCCACTTAGTTATTAACTTTAGAATTAAAAATCGGAGGAAACAGTAATCATTCAGTCTTGAATCTTTTACACTCATGAATAAAGCATAGTTGAAATATTTTAAACAACATTAGGAGTTTTGTTTTATGATGCGATGCGTTCACTCCAAGACAAAAGCATCCTATATATAGTTTGTTTATTCGCATTCTTTCATTTGAGGCATCGATGTCTTCAGGCCATCTTGACAACAACTTGCATGAATGTGCTTTCCATGTAAACCTTACTTAAATAATTGCAATTTCGAAAAGCTTATAAATTCTCATTTCCTCATAAAAAAATAAAAAAAAAATGCGAAGCAAATAAATAAAACAAAAGTTTGTGGTGATTTCACTATAAGAAAACTGCTTAATTATAGCCAGCTATTTCTTACGAAAATAATCGTGCAAAAATAAGTATATTTCCTGTCGAAATAAATCTATCACAAATAATCTATCATAAATACTCGTTTTTCTTATAGTGTTTGACTATTGTATGGCCTAGATTTGGCTATTGAGTGGGTGGTGAGATTCGGCCACCACCACGAGGGTGGTTGAATCTAGCCACTCATGTGGTAGCTAGACTTGGGACATCACAAGATAGCTGAATCCAGCCATCCCATTGCTCGATCAGCATAGGAATTGCTAGATTCTACCACCCCATGGTGGCCACAGCCTTGTGGCCAAAGGGACTTTGCTATTTTTTTCTATTTAAAAAAATAAACATAGAGAGTAAACAAGCGAATACAGTGAATTGTATAATGGCTTAGGGTAGTGGACTAGGTGACTAATCTAATTAAGTTCTAGTTGAAGTTGAGTAGGCCAAAATTATTTAACAAAACTAGGCTTTGGGTTCTTGATTAGATATCCTGGTGCTAAGAGATGATTGATAATACTTTCAACAAGACTTACATATACGGCAATAGTTGCTTCAACTTTTCACAAGTGTTAAGATTGTTTACAACTCTGAGATATATTTTTTAAGCAAATAAATATATAGAACATCAAGCAAGAATATAAAAAAGAGGGTCGGGAGCTTGACAAGCATCTCATAACAACCAAAATAGTGATAATTTTTTTTATTGGCACTGAGTGTCCAAGAATAAAGTCCCGACTAATCTTGAGGATGCAAAGGTCCTCAGTAAAGAATTTCTCGCAAGTTCATCTCAGGTAATTTAAGGGAAAGTTCTCCGAGTCCGATGACCCCTAGCAATTGTTTACACCCAGGAAGATTTGAACCTTAAGACCTAAAGGGAGTATACCACCAAAACTAAGGTCTTTACCGCTCAAGCCAACCTCTAAGAGTTCAAAATAGTGACAATTAAAAAATAGAGAAAAAATAAAGTTAAATGTGACCACGGGAGCATTATCCCATGGATAGATCCTCTAGAGTTTTTGACCAAATTCTAAGATCAAGACTGAGAGAAAGATACATAAATAACTTTCATGGCACTTATTGAATATTTAATGCTGCTTAAGTAATTCACTTTAATGTTGTGGAAAAACTTCATGCATCTATTTCTCTTTCACTCTAAGCCTGAGTTTTGTTAAGAATTCTAGCAGATCCAAATCCTCCTCCCATGATTTCTGGTTTTGGGCGGCTTTCATTGCTTAAAAAAATTTGGTTTAGTAAAGAATGTTGCCACTAAAGAACATTAAAAAAAGCCAATTTTGGGCTACTTCCAACTTCCAAGATTGATATCCAAGGAACATGAAGCATTCTTGAAAGGGCAAAGTTGGGACAAAAGACTAATAAAATAGTAAGCTTCGGAGGAAAGTGGATATGTCACCTCAACAAATTTAAGTTTTTTCTACGGTTACGTTTTGGGTTACGTTTTTGGGTCAGAATGAAAAGCATCACAAAATGGTATTTTAATTTGATATCTATCAAAACTTTTTGACTTTTTAGTTTTTATGATCATTATGTTTTTTGTGACGGTTATGTTTTTATGTGCGCCACAAAAACTGTAAACTGATGTAGTGTGACCAAAGTATATGATAAATAGGATTGAAAATTTATACTTGATATCCTTGGGGAGTTTGGGTTTTCTCAAATTTGGATTAAGATTATTCTAAATACATCTCCACTCCTTTCTTCCCAATTGTAAATAAATGGGCCTTACAAAGGTTTATTGAAGTCCTCACGAGTGATTAGCTAGGCAAGATGACAATCCCTTGGTATATATCATATCATAGATGCTATGTATGCAAATGACCATATTTTCCCGACGAAAAATAATTTGTATAATTTTAGAATATGCAAATCTCGTGCACTT
>QEOT01001684.1:586958-610441 GCA_003123785.1 Pterocarya stenoptera | reverse complement strand
TTTTTTTTTTTTTTTTTTGTTTTGAAGGAGAAAAAGAAATTGATTGAAAATGCATTGGGGGAGGATATAAGAAGGACGGATTTTAATTACCCTTTTAACTTCAAAAAAATGGAACAAATTTGAGTTTTACAAGGGAAAAACTATATATGCACACATAGATACTACGAGAAAAAATATTGAAGAAAAGGCTGAAAGCAGTTCAAGAAAAAGCAAAAGGAAGCATCACTGCCACGTTCTTGACCTTTTTGTCATCTGCCCCAAACGTGGGGTTGGGGGAGAAAAGTCTCCACGTCTATTGAAGTCTTTGACGGGATAAGTGTGGAAGTCTTTTCTTGATTAGAACTAAAAAGTAAAGACCAAACAATACGTCGAGCAATAATTTTTTCAATCAAATTCTGTTTCTTGTGCAATATTTTCAACTAATTAAATCTTATTATTGGCTGTATGAATAAATTATTGACACAAAAATATTAACAAAATATTTATTGTTAGATTTACAATTTATGAATAGCTATCACCAATTAAGGTAAAAGGATATTAAGTTGATAAAACTAAAAAGATATGCAATAAAATCTAAAATCCCAATAATCTTAAATTATAAATTTAATTAGATATATTTGATGTTCATTTAATTTTATGTTTAGCATAATCGCATATATTATTTAAGAATAATACATTTGGAGAGTGGATAATGAGACTATATAGGAATGGTTTGCAACTAGCAATAATATAATAATATATATAGTACCTTTCTATACTCAAAGTTTCATGATTTAAAAATCATATAATACTAGTCCTAGATCTGATCGAATAATGTGCCAGCTAGCTGAATAATCTAAGATATCAATTAAGAATATCATATATAATTTCTAAATATTTTATTTTAAGATATTTCAAATAAATTTTAAATGTTTTTTAAATTTTATAAAAAAATTTAGATTCAAATTATATCCTCTACGGAAAAAAAATTAAAAAATAAATAGTTGAAGCTAGAACCCATTTTTGTGAACTTTGTTTATTTTCAGAATATTATATAATGAAGTTATCACATCTTTATTTAAAAGATTTGAATTTTGAAAGCTAAAGATTATTATCAATAACTTGATTAAATATTATTCTTCATTCAATAATTTTACTGTTAAATTATAATTATCAAATTAATTAGATGTATTACTATTCATTGACCGCATTTAGTCGTTCTCATCGTTTTTTTCTTTCTCTATAGAGTTTGCCTACACGATGACAGTTACTGAAAAATGTAATGTATATAGCTTTGGAGTGGTGGCACTAGAAGTATTAATGGGAAGGCATCCGGGAGAACTCCTGTCCTCATTATCATCATCATCTCAAAATATGATGCTAAATGAAATATTAGACCAACGTTTGCCACCTCCAAATCATCTAATTGGACAAGATATTTTGCTTGTTGCTACAATAGCATTTGCATGCCTTCACACTCAACCAAAGTCTCGGCCTACAATGAAATGTGTGTCACAAGAGTTTCTCTCTTGCAGGAAGCCAAATCCCATACCCTTAACTGTGGTTTCACTCCTACAACTATGGAAACAAGCAGCATATGTGGCTGGATCAGGATTTGCTTATTGTTAGGGTGTTTTGTGTGATGTCAATGTGTCGTTTACATTTATCAATCTTTTTTCAAGAATAATATTATTTCTAAGCATTCTAAATCACCCCATAAACCTAAACTACTCACTTTTCAAGGTTGGAAGAGGCTAAAATAGAATAAGGCCAGTGTGTTTGTATGAGATAAGTGTGCAAATAGAAAGTAGAAGTGAATTAAGTAAAATCTGATAGAGAATTTCATCAGACTCATCATTTCTTCTTCATGGACAACAGGCTTTCAGAATATCTTTGATATTAAGATCATCCCTAGCTTCTTTGTCCTACTCAAAAAGAAATAAACAAATATTACATCCAATTAAAGTAGTATCTAGCATAAGAGCTCTGAACTTTAAAGTATTGAGTGGAGTCTTTCGATACTCCTCTCCGATCTTAATTGCATAAGAAAATATATTTAGATAAGGTTAATAAAAGTGTAAAAATATACACGTTAATTGGTCTGTGCCTTAGGAAAAAAAGGAAACTGTTGATTAATAACAAATATATAACAATGGTCATATTGATGATTAACCGTGCTTTGGGCATGAGGACAAAAGAGAAAGGGGACATACCTGATCAAATATTAAGTCTTACTGAAGCAAGTATCAACAATTCAATTAATCATCAGTACATATTTGATCAATACTACCAGGTCCGATTACAACCAAAGCCACACCAAATGCATCCATTATATCCTGTCAACATATCATATATCAGTACTATGTTGACATAAGCACTTCCTACTTATTGTTTTAAACCAACAAAAATTAAGGGGAAGATGCCAATAAGTCATTAAATCTTTTTTTTTTTGTTTTTGGCTACTTGTAAGGGTACGGGGGCTAATTAGAAATTGCTTCCCTACCTGGATGTGAACATAGTAGCACCCTACCTGCTAGGAACCGATCAAACAGGAGGGTCCTAGACAAAGAGAGGCCTCAGACGCTCCTTGAAGTCGAGTTTGAATCACAACTTAGACCTAGCCCTACTAGGGAATTGAATGAATCCTTTGGTAGCTAATACTAATGGTCTAAGGTGAGTCCATATTCGGATTTGAGCTCATGATCTAGTACATGTCAAACCACTTAGGCGTAACCCAAAAAATATTGAGCCACCACCCTTGGTGGCAAGTCATTATGTCTTTCTACAGGCTACAGGAACTCATCCTAAATCTAACTATGTATTGCCCTTCCTTGGAAACATCCATTCAATTGATTTGACGCTAGCATTGATATAAAATAAAGTTTTTCCTCTTCACAGATCCAGCAATTTCTAATTAGCATCAACATTTTCATCTAATTTATGCTCCTCAACAATCTTTCTTTGTTGTTAATATCATGGGGGAGCAAATATTTTGTTTATTTTTGCAGGTAGAATTTATGTTATAATAGAATGAATGAACGCATGACATCTATAGTCCAGCCACACACTTACCTGCAAAATCAAAGACAAGTACAATACACAAAAGAATGATCGATGAGCGCTATTTGAGTGAAAATATTACCTCCTACCTCTATCTATTTTCTATTCATTGTGACAGAAATCCGTTCGGAATAATGAGATATATATATAATATTTATATAAGAAACTGACCCGAAATGGCGAGCAAATGCCACAACAGCTTTCTTATGTTTCCACAAATCAGAAATCGGGATCGCTTTTCCATTCAAATCAAACACTTTCATCGTGTCCAACACACTTGCAGTATCTTCACAGACCATTGAAGTTTCGATACTTGTTGGCATTCGCACAAGTCATAATTGATCCACTCCAAAATACCATACAAAATAATTACGTTTGTTTGCCGAGAAAATGAGGAAATATAAACATCATGATACTCATTATTTTCAGTCTAAAACGATGGAAATTAATAAAAGGACACATATTATTCTTTACTCTTTTTTTTTCCCTTTTTCTGTTTATAGAAACCAAAGAAACATGATTAGTGCAAGAAATTAAACAGACCTACCAGGAGAACCTAATATTGCAGAAGTCGTGACGAGGGTTTGTCGTGGTGAGAAACTGGTTGTATACTTGAGGTGTTTGGGAATCGTAGAAAGTCTGAGAGTGCGATTGAGTGATAGGCCACCAGCAGATGTGTTGAAGTCGGGTTGGTGATCCTATTGGAGTAGCGATTATTGGTCGAAAGTGTGGTAGACAGAGAAGTCGCCATGGATGGATGCTCGAAGGATAGGAAAATGATAGATGCAATCGCCTAGTGCAATCGGCATACAACTGGTGTGTCCAAGTCACCCATTTCATTTTCCCCTTCCTCTCCCTCTCCATTTCATTCCCCCTCTCTCTCCCTCGAAATTTCATTTCCCCTCCCTCTCCCTCCCTCCCTCCCTCCATCTCCATCTCCATCTCCGTCGGACCTCTCCCTCTCCCTCAAAGACGCTAATCATTCCGTTACTAAACTTTGGAGATGAGTCTTTTGCATGAACGGAACCTTATAGAGTAAATAGACGTCCCTTCCTTCACCTCGAAAAGAGTTCTTCGCACATCCCGACTACACGAATCTCTTCTTCTTCCTACGTTCCTCCCTCAAAGCTCTCCCTACTTTTCATGATAGCTCTACCATTACCTCTCCTTCCCTTCTCCACGAAAGCACAAATACCATGGCCCATTGCCTTTGCCTCTGCCTCTGCCGCATGCTCAAATAACATGGCCCCTTGTTC
The DNA here is from genome assembly GCA_003123785.1 of Pterocarya stenoptera. Lineage (NCBI taxonomy): Eukaryota > Viridiplantae > Streptophyta > Magnoliopsida > Fagales > Juglandaceae > Pterocarya > Pterocarya stenoptera. The sequence continues at coordinate 606,146 of QEOT01001684.1, read as the reverse complement.
TAAAATCACTCCAGACCCTCAAGTTCGCCAAGGAACTCGGCCGCTTCACCAATTTGTTCTTCTTTATTTTTTTAATCTAAAATTTTGGGGGCTGCCCATTGTTTGGCTGCTGAGAAAGTTTTTTGGGGAAATAGAGAAACCGCGAATTTATAGTGTCTTCTAGAGAGAGATTTTTGAGGAAGTTCGGGAAAACTTGAGTGAAGTATCAGAGTGTGGGCTGGAGAGTTTTGGAGAATTTGAGTTTAGGTTCCAGCGCGGGGACGAAGATTTTGCTAAGTATGACAGGGTAGTACGATTGCCTTGGTCGTTTGGCTTCAATTATTGTTGTGCTCCTTTTTCTCTGCTCTTTGGCTTCGCTTTCAGCAACACGAGGGATTATATGCAAGAGGGGAATAAATTGTACAAAGATATGAACCGCATGATTGCGTATTATAAAGGCCTCACAACCTGGGCTCGATGGATCAACCTTAATGTTCAGGCTTCCAAAACCAAGGTCTTTGTTATGAAGCCGAAGTTGGAAACCCTAGTAGAGAAGAGAAGAAAGGGCTTGAGAGAGCTAAGTGGAGAAGAAGCAATGAAGTGTTGGTTTCGGCGTGAAGTGAAAGTAAGAAGCTGAAATTAGGAACAACGTCGTGCGAGAAAAGAGGAAAGTGAGATCAAAATGGGGCTTTGCAGCTCAAAGGAAGAAACGTGTGCGTGTGTTTTGGGTTTTCATTATGGGTGAAGTTTTAATAATGTAATACGCACCATTTGAGTTATAAGCTCCAAACGATGCCTTTTGGCACTGGTTTTTAGAGTTTAAGGAGTTATACGCAGCGTTTGGCCTGCATTCTAGATGGCACCTGCATATAGAGTCTTTCATTTATAATTTTAGAGTCTATCAGTTAAGTCTAAAGTTTCTCAAGGTCAGTTTAACAAATGCAAGAATTAGTTACATGTCAAAGAATTGTAACAATAAAGAAAGAAGCAGAGAGGAAGGAGGTATCGAGAATATTATTGTAGTGTAATTTTTTAAGGAGTTAAGGAGCCCTCAAAGCACTCCCATATCAATCCAAATCTCTTTTGCATTTCATCAAACGACTTGTATCCTCTGTTTAGCCCTTGCAGTAGCAGTATACTCTCATTGCATTTCCTTCCTCGTTCTTGCTGCATTACAGAGTCCTACAGCTATCATTATTCATCCATTCCCATCATCTCCATTGTTATCCCTGTAAGAGCAAATGAGATCTTAACAGTCTTCTTCCTCAGGGTTTCTTCTACCCATTACGAGTATGTAAAAACCACCTCACATGCATCATCATGAGTACTGTAAATGCAAAAGTTTGGCTAGGACTAGGTGACTGTGTTGATGAGTTTGAATAGGATTAGATGACTAAATGATAAAGTTTATCTTATTATTATAAGTTTGAATTTGGATGAATGTAAAATAATTGTTTAATTGTTGACTTTATCTTTAACAACATTGAGCCTATCTAGAAGTCTTAGAGGTTGTTTAGATAAGTCATCTATGTAAAATTCGAGTCCATAAGGATCTGCACTTATCCAGAACAGAAGTTGAACAGAAATCAGTTACTGTAAAGAAGAGTTATCGCGACATGTCAGGAAACATTCTCACGACTGTCTCTGCCCGTCAGCAGAATCCTACTTCAACTGGGACTCTTTTTAGATTGTTTATTTAAAGGATCCTACTGGTTAGGATCCAAGTAGATTCAAATCTACATATTTTCTATAGCACTTTCTAGTGTATATTTTGGTGAAAAAATTCATCAGTGAATTTTCATATTTGTGATCTCTCGTTGAGTGTGATCGTACTTCAAGTGTGGAGGATCGTGTGATTGGACTTCAGCCCCTAGAGTTCTAGGAGGAAAATCAATATTTGAAGATCGCCAGAGGTTCTAGCTGCTACTGCGGTAGAAGACAAACGGGTTGTTTGTCTGGGCAAGTAAGAGAGTCAAGTTGCAAAGGTTTTGTAATTGATTTTCAAATAATAAAATTGATTTTCCTGGGTTTGGCTGCCCTGTAGGATTTTACCTTTAAAAAGTTCTTTAAAGGGTTTCCCTTTTTAACCAATCATTGTGTCATGCAAGTTTATTTATTTTATGTTATTAATTGCATACTTGAAAACTAACCAATCTGTTGAGTGAATTGGTAGATATTTTCGTTGCATTACCATACAAGGGTACTTGGGTAATTTCAATTGGCATCAGAGCGTGGTTCACTCATCTGAGTGTGATCCGTGCCATTGTAGATTATGTCGACATCATTGTATGCTCCACCACACTTTGATGGGGAAAACTATGCTTATGGGAAAGTTCATATGAGGGCTTTTCTCGAGTCTTTGGATGAACTTGCGTGGGGTACAGTTGAGTAAGGGTAGACTAAACCTGAGACAACTATTGATGCTTGGACAAAAGATGAGATCATCAACTCTAAATGGAATAGCAAAGGACTTAATGCTATCTTCTTGGTTATATCTCCAGAAGAATTTAACAGAATCTCCATGTGTGAGATTGCTAAAGAAGCATGAGACATCTTGGAGGTTACACATGAAGGAACAAAAATTTTGAAAAATCAAAATTACAATTGCTTACTTCAAATTTGAAGAGATTAAGATGCTGGAAGATGAAAGTTTTAATGAGTTTTATGCTAAACTTAACGATATTGTTAATTCCAGGTTTAATCTCAGTGAGAAAGTGGAAGATTCAAAAGTCGTGAGAAATATTTTGAAGTCTCTACCTGAAAGATTTCGGCCTAAGGTTACTGCCATTGAGGAAAGCAAGGATTTGGATGCAATAAGGGTTGAATAGCTAGTCGGTTCCTTACAAACATATGAATTCTCACTTCCTCAAACAAGAAAAAGTAAGTCCATTGCTTTAAAAACAGTAAAAGAGGATCAAGATAATTTTTCTGATGAAGAAAATTTTAACAAAGAGGATATAGATCTCATTGCAAGAAAATTCAGAAAATTCTTGTTTAACAAGAAAGCTAGTGGAAAACAAAAGCGAGGTAAACAATTTTTTGTAAAGAAAAATTATTTTGAAAATTTTGATAATAATAATAAAGTAAAGTGCTATGAATGTTCTGGTTATGGCCACATAAGAATGAATGTCCAAATTTCAAGAAAAATAAAGGAAAAGCGTTGAATGTCACACTTAGTGACAATTCTGATTCTAAAAGTTCAAGCTCATCATCTAATGATGAGAAATATTTTATGGCTTTTCCTTCTATTGTGAATGATTTTCCTGAGATTGCACTAACAAAATCTGAAAGTAGTTGTGATTACAGTGATTCGGATGTGTCACTTGTTGATGCTGACCAAGAACTAAATTTACAGGAAACATACAATGATGTGTGTGAAGAAGTTGTCAAATTAAAGAAACTCAACAAGAAGCTGTACAATAAATTTACTAATGTGGAGAATGAGAAAAACAATCTCTCTAAGGCATTAAAAATTTCTGATGTTGAAATATCAATATTAAAATATCAAAAGGCTGCACTTGAAAAAGAATTGGAAAAGGTTCAGGAGTATAAGCAGAAAACAGCAACTCATAAATTAGAAGAGATGTTGAGTTTTCAAAAATCCAGTTATGATCGCACGGATTTGGGGTATATGACTTCCCAAAGTATGGAACTTAAAAGCTCATCATCCACTGCCACTTCCTCAAAAGGTATCATATTTGTTAAAGGAAGTCAAGATGAGGAGGTTCCAAAGAAGGCCATGTCTAAAACTCATATTCTGAGAGCCTCACATGATAGATCAATGACAAAGAAGCCCAACCAAGGTAAGTATGAAGGTAAGTTTATTCCTACTTGTCATCATTGTGGTATTCTTGGACATATAAGGCTATGTTGCTTTAACTTGAATAAAGTAAAGAAAAATGGAGGTGAAAGAAAGTTAAAAAAGAAGGAAAAGACTCTAGAAAATCAAGTTGATGAGATGAGTCAACAAATTACCTTCATAACTCTAAAGGTTGGTGAACTAGCAGAATTTTGCTTCCACAATAAAGAAAAGATCATACAAAGTGGTATTAATGAAAATAATAGGCCAAAATTTAAAGCAAAGTGGATGGTTAAAGAAGATGTCCTGTCACATTAATTGATAGGACCACTTGCATGCTCTTACATTCCTATTTTATTAGTCTAGGACATTAATTTTATTTTTCTGTTTTTAAGTCATATTTCTGTTTTCAGTTTTTAATAAGAAAAATAATATAAAAACTTTTTTGGTTTGTTTCTAATTTTTTTGGAAGTACATGCTTGATATGTCAAAGTTTTGAGCACATGTGTTGTCACAAAATAAATTTTTGAACTTATGCATATTTCTACTTTGTGCAGTTCACCTTGTGCATACTAACCCTTTGGATCATCTTGACAAAATTCATTTACAAAGCACTGTGAGAAACTTATGTATATGCACCTTATAATTAAATTCCATATTTATTATTGAGATGCTCATTATAGAGGGAGTTCATACCTTGAATTGATTAATACTAGTTGAACCTAGTATAAAAATAAAAGAGATCTTCCCTTGCCAAATACAAATAGTTGATCCATATAGAAAAAGTCGGTGTTTTATCATTGCGAAAAAAGACAAACACCATACACGGATCTATCTCTTAAGTCCTTATAGAAAGAATCGTGGCTCAAATCATTGTAGAAAAAGATGAGCAATAAAAATGGACATGAAAGGGGTTGTGCAAACTAGTTTTTGGAGGAGATACTCATGTATCTAGGCTCTAGCATAAAGTTTAACTTTTAAGGGGAGTAATAAACTCTTGTGAGCATCTATAAAAAGTAAAGTATCCATAAATAAAGGTCTCAAAATTATATTGAAGAAAAAAGATGTAAAAGTGCTATGACATAAGGTTACTCACTCACACACTCACATGAACTTTGACATTGATGATCTTATAAGGAGTGAACATTCATAGTGATTGTTGCAAACGAGAGTGTGTGGTAAATGATCAGTTTTTTTTTTTTGAAACACATTATGACTAAACTAAGATTATTTTAAGCATGTTGCTTGCCTCATTATTCATATTTGTTTAACTTTAAAAAAAAAAATTTGGGTAATTTTATTTTATAATAATACTCATGATTTTTTTTTAAATAATAAATAAAATAAAGTGAAAATAAAATTTTTTGTTGGTTGGGTAATTCTGGGAACTCTGAGTTTTGAACTTAAGTTCCAATGGGTCTCTGTGGCTTAAGGCACGCACACGGCAACAAGTCACTTAAAGTGACTAAGCCTTTTAGCCAAACATTGGGCCTGTGCTACCTCACTCACGGCACAGTCAGTTTCTCTCTCGCCGAAATCATCCTCACCCACGGCATCCTCCTTACTTTTTAAAAAACCCTCAACTTTTGGCTTCTCATCTTTTCGGTTTCGTGCATCTTGACCCCAAAGCAAACTTATCTCTTCATCAAGGTAAGGGTTCTTTCTAAATTAAATTCCTCTTTCTCTCTAAACTGGGGTTCGACATTCATTGATGGAGAGTGGGTTGTGAAATTTGGTTATGTGAAATTTGGGATTTGTTTTTGTTAAACTGAGTAGACATTGACATAGTTGATCATATGAGAGTATTTTATTCATGTATTGAGGACGATTTTTGGTGATTGTGTGATTATACATTTCAGTTTTATCTCAGTGCATACCAAGTATTTGATTTTTTGTCTCAACCTGTAACGCCCGTCCTTGTGGTGGGTGTTTTTACAAAATATTTTAGAAAAGACAACAGAAATTACCGTTCGATTTAAAACATTTTACTTCCATTCTCAGGGTGCAAGACTCACGTTATAAAACAAAATGTGCTTTTGGAATAAAAGAGTGGAAAATATAAATATTAAAATAAAAGGATCTCTTTTGCAATTAAAGTCATCGTACCTAGACTTCCGTGCTCTTCCCCTTTAGTCGTGTCCCTCCCTAGCGTATGGCTCATTTAGTTTCTATGAGGGGAGGGGCACACATAAAAATTAAAATAAGTCGAATACTCAGTAAGCATTACTGCATACAGTTAAAATATAACAACATAGATTTTCAGTCATGTATTCATCATTCCATACATAATATAAGTACATGCATACATGCTTTCATTTGCAAACATCAATGGACGGGGTTTTCTTCTTTAAACATGACTTTCTTTTCGTAAACGTTTATCCCGTCACTGCCTTCATTTCTTGAAGAATGCGATGCATTCATACATTGCTTTTCTTTTCACTTTCATAGGCCAGTGCACACTGTTAGGCCCCGCATGCTAGGGTTTGCTGCCCTATAGCCTCGCCAGTGGCCACGGGTTGGAATCTCATTCCATCAGGGATGTAGTACTGGGTGCACTACCAGATACTACTACCCGGCATTGCAATCTGCCCATTCATTCATTTGGGTACCCCTTTCATTCATATGGTCGTTACGTATCTTCATGCATTCATGCTTTCATTCCTTTCTTTCATTCATTCATTCATTCATGTCAACTCTAAAGAGTTGAGGCTTTCATTCGTTCATGTGCATGAGCATGAGCTTTCATTCTTTTCATTTCTTTTCATTCATTTCATGCTTTCATGAGAAAAATATCATTTCATGAGAAAACATCTTTTCGTGAGAAAATGTCATTTGGGGAGAGAGCTCGAAAATCATCTTTCCATGCCATGTCTTTTCTTTGAAAATACGTACAATAGATACTGTGTATAGTCATCCATTCACATGCGTACAATTAATACTTTGGGTTGCGTGAACAGGGGTTGCCAAAGAGGGCCGTACATACTTATATTTTAAAAACATTATGCTTTGTATGCCTTTTCGTAAAACGTTTGCCTTTCGAAAGTAAAGTATTCCTTTTCTTTCTTTTTTGAAGAGAAAACGTTTCTTTTTCTTTTCTTATCTTTTAGAAAACTCTAGAAGAGTATGAACATAACACTTACCTGGACTCCATGCTACTTTCATATCATGCAGTCCATTCATGCGCGTGTCAGATGACAACCTACATGTATACATAACCTTAATGTCATTCTCTATCTAGTGCATTAAGCAACTAAACTAGAAATAGAGCTACGCTTTACTTAGAACACTCTTCTTCTATCCCGTGCTCTTTCATGTCTCTTGCTACGATGAAACCCTCGGGAACCCATTTACGGTCACTACTTCATTTAACCTTAACGTCTTACTTCAAGTGCTTACTCGCTAGGGTGAACCCATGATTCACCTTAGGATTAAGACACTAAGACCTCTGTCTTATTCTTCTCATTAACCACGTTTGGAAGCATGACTTAGACCGACTAAGTCACGCGTCCCATCCTTAGACAGTACACTCGTCATTACCTTTATGTATCTTAGCTCACTCTAATTCCTCATAACCATCCATACACATCACACTTCTCTAAGCCACTCTGAGGCTTAAGCACCGTGTCACCATACATAGTACAGATTACCTATTATATATGGTAGATCCGTCCGGCACATGCGTTTAACCAAAACACACGCACCTTACCCCTTTATCATCTAAGACCAACATATAATACATTGGTCACAGGCTCGTATGGAAAGCGTCATACTCCAAAACCAACCTTCTCATAGCCCGGCTAGCACGACTCTTCATGCTAGCCGTACCTCATGACAGTTCATCCCAACACATGACATGATAGGACTTCATTCATAACAACACCTTACGTCATGCCATATAGCTCGAGACTGTTCCCAAGCTACACCGTGACCTCGTCACGTCACCTGACATACATCCTAACTCATCACGGCAAGACTTTTTGATTGACCATGTCACTTCGTGACGTTGCCCAGTCATGTTTCCGCTGCACTACTCTGATACTTTCCAACCACTTGGCACATACTTCAAGCTATAAGCCAACTACACAGCAACACTCGTCACCTCAAACTACAGCCATATCACTACTACAGCACATAAGCCACAACCACACTTCATAGTACAGTCCACCACACATCCCAACTATGCCCAACACTTCACGTCACAACACCGTACTTCACAGCGAACCACACAATACTAACAGCACAGTCCACAACCTATTCAACTAGCTAACATCTAACATAAATAATGAGGGATAAAGATCTATACCATCAACGGGATAACCCGTGCGTTGCTCATTGACCGTCACAGCGATAACGTCGGAAGGAACGTACGGGACTGCTAAACCACGTGCGATGGCTGTTTAGGCATTTGGATAGCTAGACGTGGTCTTGGAATGGCTCATGGTGGCCTTGTGATGGTGTTAAGGAGCGTAGCATGGCGGATCTAGCCGTGTAGAGTGGCGGTTAGCCACACGCAGTGGCTATCCATCACTTACAGTGGCTGCCCACACATAATGTGGTGGTTTGGACCTAGGGCTAGGGTGGGGGAGGTCAAGGGAGGTTGCTGGTGGAGCCATGGAGGCTCGGTGGTGGCGGCATGGTGGTCCATGGTGGTGGAGGAGGAACTGGCCATGTGTGAGAGGGAGAGATGCCGTGCGAAAGTGAGGGAGCATGGGCGGCAGATTGTGGTCATGGGTGGTTGAGATAGCTTGGTGGTGGCCTGAGGATGCCGAAGAGGGTGGTTACCTGTCGTGGGTGGCGGCGTACGGTGGTGGATCTAGTCTAAGGGGGAGTGGGCATTCGTGAGAGAGTGAGTGTAGGTGAGCATGCATGGTGGCTCGGCTGGACGTGGGGATGGCAGGGAGAGGTGGTCGGTGGCCAAGGGAGGTCTCAATGGTGGTGTGGTAGCGGTAGGAGGTGGTGCTCCACCATGGGTGTGGAGAACCCGTGCAAGAGAGAGGTGGACTTCGTGGCAGTAACCGGCGGGGAGATGGAAGCCGAGCTCGCTGGAAGGTGATGGTCGGTGGGAGAGGAGGTTTCCGTGGAGGTGGTGGCGCCGAAGGACGGCGCATGGCGGTGCAGACACCAAGCCCATTCGGGTTGTGCACTGTCGAGAGAGAGGAGGAGAGAGTGTGGGAGAGGGAGATCGGTGGGAGGAGACTCGCCAGAGGGAGCAGGTGCCGATGGTGGTGAAGGTGAGGCTCGCCGGCGCACGGTGGCGTCGGGCTGTGTGCTGGAGCAGTTCGGGCATGGGGTTGGATCGGGTGAGAGAGGGGCTGCATGCAGTGCAAGCTGAGAGAGAGAGAAGGAGGAGAGAGAGAGAGAGAGAGAGAGAGAGAGAGAGAGAGCTGGGGGAAAATGAGGTAGAAGAGAGAGGGCTGGGGCTTTATCCTAAAACCCAACGTCTAGGGATCCATGAAACGATCCCACAATGACCCTTAAATACTGATTTGAAAACGCGTAAAGGTTTATTTAATTAAAAGCACTGAGAGGAATTAAGATGGAATATTATTTAAAATAATAATCCTGCATCATTAATAAAATAATGAAGTCTTAGTTAACATATTTAAGAGAATAAAACCATTAAATTAATTTAAAGATTCCATTATTATTTAAATCACGTAATATTTTAAATAACAGGAATCATAAAATGATTCCCACAATTATAATATTTTTGGAGTTCTTCAAAGATATTATAATTGAGTTATTTAAAATATTACTTAGTTAAATAATGATGGGAATATTTCATTTAAAATACACATAACTTTAAAACACAAACCTACCTTTAGAAATCACGTAGTATCTTTAAAAACACGCCATCAAGATCTGGCACGCATCACGAGGCCCTTAGACGCTAGGGAGAAGCGGACAGTTACGTCCTAAGTAAATTCCATCCTTGAAATTTGCTTACATTAGAAGGAAGGAAGGAACGGGTTGCTACACAACCAAGTTGTCTCAATCATTTGCTCATGTTTGACATGCATTCATGCTCATAAATCAGGTGCATTTAATCCATGAGAAGTTGAGACACATGGAAGTTTTTCATAATGTCTTTCTTAGTATTTTTGTGAATTATGGGTATTGTCAAATTAGTGACAAAAAGGGAGAGCATTAGAGCAAATTAAAATATTTTGGTATTGTGAATTTTAGGGAGAGTTTGAGTAGTGTGTTGTTGAGGGGGAGTTGAAGAATTTGCTGTTGAAATAAATTTGTTGAGGGGGAGTTGAATGATGTTAAGGGGGAGAAAGATTATTTTTGCTGGACATAATTTGATGTTGGACTAGAAGAACATGATTAGACTTTGAATTATATTTTAAAACTTGTGAATTATGATAGTATTAATCTTAGTCACTGTTCTATGTCAGTATTTGTTATTCTTGATTATTCCCTTGGAATTTCTACTCGGTTTCTTGGTCTACTGGTTTTATTTTGACAGGTCTATATGACATTCATCAAAATTGATTTTGTCACCATTCTGCCAAAGGGGGAGATTGTAGATGCAAGAGTTTATCACCAATCCGCCAAAGAGGGAAATTGTAGATGCAAAAGTTTGGCTAGGACTAGGTGACTGAGTTGATGAGTTTGGATAGGATTAGATGACTAAATGATACAGTTTATCTTATCATTATAAGTTTGAATTTGGATAAATGTAAAATAATTGTTGACTTTATCTTTAACAACATTGAGTCTATCTAGAAGTCTTAAAGGTTGTTTAGGTAAGTCATTTATGTGAAATGCGAGTCCATAAGGATCTGCACTTATTCAGAACAGAAGCTGAACAAAAATCAGTTACTGTAGAGAAGAGTTATCACGACATGTCAGCAATCCGTCAGGAAACATTCTCGCGACTGTCTCTGCCCGTCAGCAGAATCCTACTTCAACTGGGACTCTTTTTAGATTGTTTATTTAAAGGATCCTCCTGGTTAGGATCCAAATAGATTCAGATCTTCATATTTTCTATAGTACTTTCTAGTGCATATTTTGGTGAGAAAATTTTTTAGTGAATTTTCATATTTGTGATCTCTCGTTGAGTGTGATCGTGCTTCAAATGTGGAGGATCGTGTAATTGGACTTCAGCCCCTAGAGTTCTAGGAGGAAAGGTAATATTTGAAGATCGCCAGAGGTTCTGGCTACTACCGAGGTAGAAGACAAACGGGTTGTTTGTCTGGGCAAGTAAGAGAGTCAAGTTGCAAATGTTTTGTAATTGATGAGTACTTGTAATTGATTTTCAAATAATAAAATTGATTTTCCTGGGTTTGAATGCCCCGTAGGGTGTTACCTTTAAAAAGTTCTTTAAAGGGTTTCCCTTCGTAACCAATCGTTGTGTCATGCAAGTTTATTTATTTTATGTTATTAATTGCATACTTGAAAACTAACCAATTTATTGAGTAAATTGGTAGATATTTCCGCTGCATTACCATACAGGGGTACTTGGGTAATTTCAAATACCTTATAATTAATTATTTTGTATGTGTATCTTCCATATTCCATTGCGTCCTCTAACTATCTTTCTGCTCCTTAGAGTTAAATAAAACAAAACGAATTGATTTAGTTAGTTTACTGATTTTCCTCTCATTTTTGTTTTTCACAGGCATGAGGATCAGAAGCTCCTTGGTACTCCTCATCGCAAGCTTCTTTTCTTTATCATGCTAAAAACTCGCAATTCACACAACAAAGGGAAAAAAAAAAGTATAAGAGTGTGGGCTGGAGATTTATGGAGAATTTGACATTGGGTTCCAGCACGGGGACTACTTGCAGAGCGTAGAGATGGAGATGAAAATCTGAAAAATTAGTAGAAATTTAATAAAAATGGACAAAAAGTATGGGAATTGAGTATATCAGAGAAACTATAAAAACCAGTTTCAGTTAACTCACTTTCTTGCATTTGGAGTCTTAGAAACTTGTTGTTGGTTTGGTTGTATGAAGAAATGGTATAAATGCAGAATAGCTGCTGCGATGAGGGTTAAGAATGCATGCAAAGTGTTTGATAAATTGTAGAAGAGAAAAGTGTTTGGCCATGGGAGACTCACCAATAACACTTTCTCCTTCAACCTCACAGTCTGAGTAGCCCGGGCTCATCTTTTGTGTTTTTTTTTTTAAATCATCTGACGTGGCAAAATTCCACATCAGCCAATTACTGTTATGAAGCCATGGTGATGGGCCAAGAAGGAATGAAATGGGCTGAAGTTTGGAAGAGAATAGGGCCCACATTTTCTGAAGAAATGAAGAAATAAAGCGCAATGCTTACGGAGTAGTTGTTATGCATTTTATCATTTATTAGTTTGTCTTTTTATTTACAGCTGTAGATGGACACGTGTAAGGCATATGTGAGCCAAGTTAGTTACTGGCAAGGCATATAGTGGAGGTCTGAAACGTGTGTGGGTTTTAAAGTTTATTCTAAACAATTCTGTTGGAAATTATCTGGAGGGTGGTGTGCCTTGAACAACACCATGATTCTACTTTTATCAACTATCCATTTCTATCATCTTCTATAATGTTCATCTATCTCAATATTCATTAACATACATTATTTTCCATTATCTTTCTCTATTTCTATCAGCTAAATTACAGTGGTATCAGGTCTCCGATTCTATACCAAACCATACAACCATTCACCATTTCAATTCTTTTCTACATTACTCAAACCACCATTTCCGCATACAACCATTCATGGCTGAAAATACTAGATCCAAAAATCAAGATGTGCTGCTGCGATAGGAAGCTTAGGAAATTCGGATGCAAGCCTAGGAGGAGAGGATGCATACTATGCGTACAGACATAGCTCAACTGACTCAAATGGTATCAGAGCCACCCCACCTCTAAGGCCATGTTGCAATGGTTGCAATCGTGCTGCACAGGGGTGATGCCGGCACGGCAATGTTCGCCTGGAGTTAGGAAAAGACCTAGAGCACAGCCAGCCCATGTGAGCGCCGGGACCGCCGTGGACGTCGGTTGCGGAGCATGGTGGTTGTTACGATCCCACATTGACTAAGTATGGGATTGGTTAATGGTTTATAAGCCCCAAGGCACCATTCCCTTGTAAGCGAGTTTTCAAGGGTGAGTTCTACCTAGTGGGCTCATAACAAATGGTAAAGACCTTAGTCACAAACTAGACTACACAAGCGGCTCACCGTGACATTTATAACCAGCAGGACATAGAGCTCCAGGAATTCAGGCGTGAAGGACAAAGAGGGGTGAAACTGGATTTTCTTTACTTTGGTGGTACCAATCCAGCAGGTTGGATTTTCAAAGCTTCACACTATTTTGAATACCATCAAACAACTGCTGCACAAAGATTGTTAATGCATCATATCACATGGAAGGGGATGCATTAGTTTGGTATCAAGATGCAACATAAACAACATAATTTAATAACTGGGAAACTTTTTCTAGAGCTTTATTGCTTAGGTTTGGAACCACAGCCTATGACGACCCCATGGAGGCCCTTACCCGCCTTAAACAAGTGTCTACAGTGGTAATCTATAAGGCTCAATTTGAAGCCCTCTCAAACAAACTTAGGGGACTCACTGAAGCACACAAACTGAGTTGTTTTCTCAGTGGGTTGAAGGATGAAATTCCATCTTCCCGTACGGATGTTCAACCTCTTGAGCCTAAATGTTGCTTTTGGGCTTGCCAAAATCCAAGAGGAGTTCTTGACTAATTCCAAAAAATCAAGGAGAAGTTGGATAGACAGAAACACCACTCAAACTAACTCGGGGTTAGGATTTAGTCACTCTACTAATCAGTTTCAGGGAGTTGGACAGAAAGTTTTCAAGCCAAGTCCCTCATCTCAAATGGATGAAAAACGAAAGAAAGACCTATGCTACCATTGTGACGAGAAATGGAACCCTAATCACTTGTGCAAATCCCCAAAAGTGTATGTGTTGCACGGGTGTGATGAAGGGGAGGAAGATAAGGGTGAGGAAATTTATTTCGGTTCACATGAGATGCAAGAAAGCCAACAAGGAGAAAACAGATTAGCAATATCCTTCAATGCAATCACAGGAACTCCCAATCCAAATACCATGAGAATCCATGGCTCTATTGGTGGGGAGATGGTGTTGTTGTTGGTGGATTCAGGAAGCACTCACAACTTCCTAGATCTTTCTATGCAAGAAAGGCAAAGTTGCACGTGGATACCACTCAAAAACTCAAAGTGCGAGTGGCCAATGGCGAGTTGATCACAAGTGAAAGGGCATGTACAGCCACATCACTCAGATTACAACGTAACTAGTTTACTACTTCTTTTTACTTGTTAACTTTAGGTGGTTATGACGCTCTGTTAGGCATTCGATGGCTGGAAATTTTGGGAAACATAACTTGAAACTTTTCCAAGTTAGTGATGCAGTTTTTGTGGCAAAACAGATTGGTTGAGTTGAAGGGTCTCCATTTAGGTAGACCATCATTTGGGGAAGGAAGGGGAGTCATGTTAAACAGTATGAATGGGCCCAAAGCAGTCTTTATCCAATGTTTAGTTGTACATCCCACAACCACCACTTACCTAGACCCAAACACAACCCCAAACAGCCAGCTAACCATGTTATTACATCAGTTTACAAATGTTTTTGCAGAACCTGTGGGCTTACCACCCAAGAGAACACATGACCACAAAATCACACTAAAAGATGGAACCCCACCTATCTCCACAAGACCATACCGATACCCATTTTACCAGAAAACTGAGATTGAAAAAATTGTCACTGACTTACTCAAGTTAGGGATGATTAGACTCAGTTTTAGTCCATTTTCCTCACCAGTTTTACTAGTCCGAAAGGCTGATGGAAGTTGGCCCCTATGTGTAGACTATAGGGCCCTTAATCAAGAGACGGTGAATGATAAGTTTCCTATCCCCGTCATTGATAAACTGTTGGATGAGCTTTATGACTCCATGATTTTTTCTAAAATGGATCTAATGTCCGAGTACCACAAATCAGAGTGGTTCCCAAAGATGTTCACAAAACTGCCTTTCACACCCACGAATGGCACTATGAGTTTTTGGTGATGCCCTTTGGGCTCACCAACGACCCTTCCACCTTCCAAGGGTTAATGAATGAACTTTTTAGACCCTTCTTGAGGAGGTTTGTGCTGGTTTTTTTTATGATATCTTGGTATATAGCCGAAGTGTGGAGGATCATGTGGAGCATGTGAGGCAAGTGTTGGAGGTTCTAACTGAAAATCAGCTCTATGCTAAGCTGTCCAAGTGCAGTTTTGGGGTTCGGGAAGTGGAATACTTGGGACACATAGTGTCAAGTGAAGGTGTTAAAGCCGACCCAAGCAAGGTAGCTTCCATGGTAGAGTGGCCCATTCCTACCAACTTAAAGGCCTTGAGGGATTTTTTGGGTCTAACGAGATATTACTGTAAGTTTATAAGGCACTATGGCCTTATAGTTGCCCCCTTGACAGCCGTTTTGAAGAAGAATGCATTCATTTGGAATGCCACAGCTTAGCAAACTTTTCCGCAATTAAAGGGGGCTGTTTCTCAGTCCCCCGTGTTAAAGCTTCCAGATTTTATAAAGTCATTTACCATTGAGTGCGATGCGAGTGGGTATGGTATAGGAGCAGTACTAATGCAAGCTGGACAACCCATCTTCTGTTTCAGTAAGGCCTTGAAAGGCAAGGCGTTAGCCTTATCAACTTACGAGAGAGAGCTGTTGGCTCTTGTCACGGCTGTGCAAAGGTGGAGGCCCTACCTATTGGGCCAATCTTTCATTATAAAGGCTGACCAGCAGGCCCTGAAATACTTACTAGAGCAGAAAGTTGGAACCACGGCACAACAGAAGTGGGTGACAAAACTTATGGGCTACGACTTTAAAATTGAGTTCAAGAAGGGAAGAGAGAATAAGGTCGTGGACGCTCTTTCTAGAAGGGATGCAAAGGGGGATGAAGAAGAGGGGGTGCTGGCCATTATTTCTTTTCCCACATCAGATTGGATTGATGAGTTAAAGACTAGCTATTCTTCCTCACCTGAGCTACTGGAAGTGCTAACTAAGTGGCAGTCCAAGCTAGAGCTACCTAGGGGTTATACAATCCAGCAGGGGCTGGTCTTAAAGAAGGGGAGGTTTGTGATTAACCCAAGTTCCCTTTTTAAAGCCAAAGTATTGCAGTTTATACACAGCAACCAAGAGGCAGGCCATTCGGGGTTTCTAAAAACGTATCACAGAGCAAAGAAGAACTTTTTCTGGCATGGGATGAAGAAGGATATCAAGGAATAGATAAGAAACTGTGAAGTATGCCATGTCAATAAACATGAGAACCTTTACCCAGCGGGACTGTTGCAACCTCTTCCCATTCCAAACCAAGCTTGGGAAGAGATATCTATGGACTTTGTGGAGGGTCTTCCTACTTCTCAAGGGGTTAATGTCATCCTAGTGGTTGTGGATAGGTTGACTAAGTATGGCCTTTTCATGGCCCTGGCACATCCCTATACAACTGTTGGAGTAGCTTAGATTTTCTTAAGGGAAGTATTTAAATTACATGGATTTCCTAAGGTCATCCTCTCAGACAGGGATCCAGTTTTCCTAAGCATTTTCTGGAAAACCTTGTTCTCACTACAGGGTACTTCTCTAAGCTATAGCTCAGCTTATCACCCTCAGAGCAACGGGCAAATAAAAGTCCTTAACAAGGCATTAGAAGGTTACCTAAGGTGTTTTGTGGGTTCTAAACCAAGGTAGTGGCCTCAATGGCTTCCCCTTGCCTAATGATGGTACAACCTAATGGTGGTACAACACATCATACCACACATCGGCAAAGATGCCACTTTTTGAAGCCCTCTACGGCTACCCATCACCTTGGCTCATTACATACATTCTAGGGACATCACAGAATGAAGCAACAGACAAAATGCTGAAGGACAAAGAATAGATCAAGCTCCTACTCAAGGAAAATCTCAACTTTTCACAACAGAGAATGAAGAAGTTTGCAGATCAACGTAGAATAGAGAGGGAGTTTCAAATAGGAGACTGGGTATACCTCCGTTTACAACTGTATCGGCAGAAGACAGTGGCTGCAAGGCAAAACTTGAAACTTTCTCCCAGGTTTTACGGTCCCTTCAAAGTGGTGCAGCGCCTGGGTGCAGTGGCCGTTGCCACCGATGTCCAAAATCCACCCGGTCTTCCACATCTCTTGTCTCATACGGAAACTAGGTATTCTGATCCAAGCCCTTCCGTCGCTTCCTCCAGTCAACAACACCGATGAAGTGCAACAGGAACCCGAGATGGTGGTGGAACGCCGCATGCGCCGACACAGAGATAGAGCCCAGACTATGGTCTTGGTGAAGTGCGTGGGACTTTCAGCAAAAGAGAACTCATGGGAGTCTCTGCAGAGGCTTCGAGAATGTTATTCCCACCTGGTGGGCCAGGTTTTCTAAAGGAGATGGATCTGTTATGAAGCCCACGGTGATGGGCCAAGAAGGAATGAAATGGGTTGAAGTTTGGAAGAGAACAGGGGCCACGTTATCTGAAGAAAGGAAGAAATAAAATGCAGTGCTTACGGAGTAGTTATTGTTATGCATTTTAGCATATAGTGGAGGTCTAAAGACGTGTGTGGGTTTTAACGTTTATTTTGAACAATTCCGTTGGAAATTATCTGAAGGGTGGTGTGCCTCGAACAGCACCGTGATTTTACTTTTATCAACTATCAATTTCTATCATCTTCTATAATGTTCATCTATCTCAATATTCATTAGCATACTGTATTTTCCATTATCTTTCTCTATTTCTACCAGCTACATTACAATTACACCGTGGTTGTACATAGCAGTTCTGCTTTACCACGTGACTTCCTTAGCAGGTCATCTTCATCCCTCTCTTTACTTGTATGATCGTGTATGTTATGCCTACTTTCCTTTTTATTTTTTTGCATGAAATTCGGATTCTGGCACTGGGATGGTGTTTTTAGATTTGATAAGCTTATCTGCTGGGTAATTATTAGGATCTTCTGAGATTTTTTATAATTACGTAATCTTGTGTGCTTTATCTAAGTTTCTTCTTGCTTGTTTGATTTGTAACTAGTTCGTTCCTGATGATGCAAATTGGTTGAAGATCAAAAGTTTGCGGGTTCTTCAAATTGATTGCATTGTCTTGAGATTTTGCTCATGGAAATAACGAAATGCTTGTGATTAGTTGTCTGCACATTTTTTGTTTTTAGCAAAGCAAATGTTGAATGCGGCAAGTGAAATTGAGGTACATTCAATTTGGTATTCCCTAACCAGATTATTCACAATTTGCAAAATTTACTGGTCATTGCCTTGTGAAAGTCTTCACTATGAGGGTCCTTCTAGAGTTTCCCTATAATATTCATTTGATGTGTTCTGCTAATTTAACATATTTTTCCATTTGTTTAGATGATGGGCCAGGAACACTTCGCCAAGGATGTCGTAGCAAAGAGCCACTATGGATTGTCTTTGAAGTTTCGGGCACCATTCATCTCTCTTCTTACTTGGCTGTGTCGTCTTATAAGATCATTGATGGCCGGGGCCAAAGGGTTAAATTCACAAGGAAGGGTTTGTAGCTGAAAGGAATGTGAACATGTAATTATATGCAATCTGGAGTTTGAAGGCGCTAAGGTTCCTGATGCTGATGGTATTCAAGTAAAGCCTAATTCAAAACATATATGTATAGATCGCTGCAGCCTCCGTGACTACGATGATGGACTTATAAACATCACGTGAAAGAGTACAAATATTACTGTTTCTAGGTAAGATCAAGTCCTTGTTTAGAAAACAAAGATAACAACAACAAAAAATTGTCCTAAAATGAATAATAATAATAATACATTTCTTCAAACATTGGGTTCAGGTGTGACTTTTCACAGCATAACAAGACAATGCTAACTGGGGCAGACCCTTCTCATATTGATGACAGATGCATCCGTGTGGCCGTCCACCATTTCTTTTTTTATGGGACCAGACATCGGCATCCTAGAGTTAGATTTGCAAAAGTACAACAATTATAGCAAAAACTGGGGCATTTATGTTGTTTGTGCCAGTGTAGAATCACAGGTGCTAATTTTATAGCGAATTCTAATATCTGGTAGTTTTAATATTGAAGGTTTTAATATGTTTCCTAGTCTAGGAGATTAAAGATCTTGTGATCTATATTTTGATACCAGATATATTCCCAATGCAATATATATGAAGCAGGGCAGAAGAAGATGGCCTTTAAATGTCTCACAGAGAAGGTATATGCCCGAGTTCTGTTTTCAACCTAGTACATTTCTGAATTCTGCTTATCATTTAGAATTTTTGGTTTTAATTAATTAGGGGATCGATTGAAGTGTGCGTAGGTGTGTTTGCACATATAGAATTTTTGGTTTTAATTCAGCTCTTTGATCATATTTTTATTTGAAATGGACAAAAGGCAAAAAAAAAAAAAAAA
>QEOT01001684.1:553153-581435 GCA_003123785.1 Pterocarya stenoptera | reverse complement strand
CAAGGAGGAGGCAATGACTGGCTGCATAAGGTCTGAAGGGGACTTGTTCATGAGTGGAACTCAAGCGGGGTTGATGACTAAGAGTTCTGACCACAGCATGTTTCATCCAAGTGAATACTACCCCACTTGGACAGTGGAACCTCCCACCGGTGATCTTAAGCACATTCTCCAACATTGCACTGGATGGCAGAGTGTTCTGCTACCAGCAGATCAGAAGGTGCATTCTTAGCTGCATGGAGTGATGGGTTAGTAGCTAAGAAGCCTAATTTACATGTATAATGTGTAATCTAGACCTTGATGTTCGCTATGGTTTGTCAGGTCTTAAATTTCGCTGTTCCTTAATTTTTTTGTTAGTAAATGTTCCGGTATGCTTGGTTTGTTTTGAACTTATATCTCTGCCGAAAAGAAAATTAGCTGATGAAATAGCAATTCTATCACAAGGGTTAAAAATCTTCATGCATTGAAGTGTTGTTTGTGTCCCTGCGAGTATTTTATGTAGCCTCTTATAGATTTGTAACCATATAATACGACAAATTTCAAAGTTACATATACTGACTATGTGGTTTAGCTTCCAATATGATGGAATTAAAACGAATGAAAAGAAATGGGAAAGAATTTGAGGCGAACCTCCTCTCCCAAGAATTTCAAGTGAAATGAAGTAGTTACTATTCTTTGCCAAACAGGATCGATTGTTTTGTTGTTTTTCATCACGTGCATCAGCATTTATACTTAGATTATAGTGGTGATAGAAATTGCGAACAAGAACAACCCATGGAGAAATTCGAGGAAGGTCTGTGTCTCCTCTGGATTAGAAAAAGACTAATCACTTTGGTATTCTATTTTTTCTCCCATTCAAAGTCAAAACAAATATAAAAAGGGATGACAGATGGCACTCAATCCTTTTTCATTGACTTACTTTCCTCAGTCTTTCTGATTGAAATGTCAGACTAAATAAAGAGGACACTCAACCCTTCGACATTGGCCTCATCAATCATACACTCGAACATGGCATCATCTGCCTCCATCTCTGCCATTGCAGTAGCATGTGTTACCTGCATTTTGTTCTATGGAATTTATTTGGATACTGAGGTAGTTGTGTTTGTGGCAACATCTAAATCATCACCTCTAGATCCAGAAATGAAAGCTCTGCTGGAGACGGGGTGGTGGTCAAGTGCCGACACCAAAAATACCTCAAGTCCTGGCGAGTGCTATGGTATTTACTATTTCTTGCACTGCCGGTGGAAGGGTCACAAAGATTAACTTAGCTAATTTGGAAGGTAAGTTGAAACTCAAATTTTCTTCCTTCCCAAATTTATACTTTGTTGATCTTCATGGAAATGGACTTCAAGGGAGCATCCCTAGTGACATAGGTACTCTATCAAACCTCACCTTCCTTGACCTGTCCTTCAATCAACTTTCAGGTGAGATACCTCTTTCCATCGTAAACCTCACCCAATTACTGACGTTTGACATTGCTTCTAACAACATCCATGGTTCCATTCCCTTGGAAATAGGCAACATGAAGAGCTTGAATCACTTGTACCTTAGTTTGAACAAAATTAGTGGTTCCATCCCAACAGGAATAGGAAACTTGAAGAATCTGATGCGTTTGCACCTCAAATCTAACAATCTCATTGGTCTAGTCCCTACTACTCTTGTTGGTTCCTCTTATTTGCAAGAGTTGATATTGAGCCACAACTACTTGACTGAACGCTTTTCCCATCACTTCGCTGACCTTTATTGGCTAAATACTAATCTCAATCACAACTTTTTCAGTGGAGAGATACCAGGTAAACTTGGGGGTTCGGGCCATTTATCAATCTTATATCTCAGGTACAATAATCTTACAGGCAACATCCCCCTCTCACTCATTTCTGGACTTGTCATACAACCCATTGAAGGGAAAAGTTCCTCACAATTTTGATCAATATCATTCGCTCGACACGTTGATTGGCAACAATGATTTATGTGGTAACTTCACGGGTTCCCTCCTTGTCATTCTTCAATCGGAAGCAAAATTAAACTTATTATTTCCATTGTCATTTTCCTTGGATATGCTAGAACATTCTTCTACTTTTAGGTGTCGTTTGGATTCTACCACCCCATGGTGGCCACAGCCTTGTGGCCAAAGGGACTTTGTTATTTTTTTCTATTTTTAAAAATAAATTATACTTGCTTTTTTATTTTTCAATTATTAAAATATAATTTTACACATGGCAGTCCCACGAGCTTCTACGTGTTTTCCGTTAACTAAGATAGATGAAAATCCTAGGAGAGTGTCCTTATTTAAAACTTGTCATACTACAAAGCTCCTAAAAAGAATTTCTCTTTCAATGAGCAAATTTCAAATAACCCTAGGCATAAGGGGTTACTAGTAAAATACTTTTAACAATTAAAAATACATAAAAATACATATTTTAAATAAACTAGAATTGGGCCACTAGAGGGCCACTTTGTGGTGGCTGCCCCACGGTTGGCCACTTGCGAGTTGTGGGCCTTATGGATGGCCATATCGGCCACCCCGATCTTCCCACCATTTTTTTTTTCTTTTTTTTTTTTAAATTTAAATAATATGCTTTTAAACATTTAAACAGGTTTTTATGGTGAGACTTAAAAATTTCACAAAACATATAAAATTTTGCCTCAACTTCACTTTTTTCAAGAAAAATACTTTATCCACAAAAAAATCTTACAAAAATATATATACAAATTGACGTTATTTTATGTGATAAGTTGGACTGTAAACCTACTTTTATTGTAAAACATATCTAACATATCATATGAAATTATATAATTTTTTGCATGGATTTATTTTTGTAGGATCTCTTTGTGGCTGTATCATGTTTTTTTTTTTTTTCAGTATGCATAAAAAAAAAACTATCTAACATTTTTACCTCCATATCAACGTTCTAAATCTTATTTTCTTAAATAGAAATTTCATTAATGAAATTGGCATTCAGCCATTACAGTAAAGTGAATAAAAGGTACAACGTAATCTACAGCAATAAGCACTGTAGTTCCTTGTAGTACTTCCTGGACCAGTAGATGAGTTGGCATTTCCGTCTGGCATTAAAAGGAAAAAATAAAAACAAAGAGTAAACAAACGAATAGAGTGAATTGTATAATGGCTTAGGGTAGTGGACCAGGTGACTAATCTAATCAAGTTGTAGTTGAGGTTGAGTAGGCTAAAATTATTTAACAAAACTAGGCTTTGGGTTCTTGATTAGATATCCTGGTGCTAAATGATGATTGATAATACTTTCAACAAGACTTACATATACGGCAATAGTTGCTTCAACTTTTCACGAGTGTTAAGATTGTTTACAAAAATGAGATATATTTTTTAAGCAAATAAATATATAGAACATCAAACATGAATATAAAAAAGAGGGTTGGGAGCTCGACAAGCACCTCATAACAACCAAAATAGTGATAATTTTTTTTATTGGTACTGAGTGTCCGAGAATAAAGTCCCGACTAATCTTGAAGATGCAAAGATCCTCAGCAAAGAGTTTCTCACAAGTTCACCTCGGATAATTTAAGGGGAAGTTCTCCGAGTCCGATGACCGCTAGCAATTGTTTACACTTAGGAAGATTTAAACCTTAGACCTGAAGGGAGTATACCATCAAAACCAAGGTCTTTACCACTCAAGCCAATCTCTAGGAGTTCAAAATAGTGACAATTAAAAAATAGAGAAAAAATAAAGTTAAATGTCTGGAAAATGTGACCACGGGAGCATTATCCCATGGATAGATCCTCTAGAGTTTTTGACCAAATTCTAAAATCAAGACTGAGAGAAAGATACATAAATAGCTTTCATGGCACTTATTGAACATTTAATGTTGCTCAAGTAATTCACTTGGACAACCATTAATGTTGTGGAAAAACTTCATGCATCTATTTCTCTATCACTCGAAGCCTTAGAGTTTTGTTAAGAATTCTACGAGATCCAAATCCTTCTCCCATGATTTCTGGTTTTGGGCTGCTTTCATTGCTTAAAATTTTTCGATTTAGTAAAGAATGTTGCCACTAAAGAACCTAAAAAAAGAAGAGGAAGAAGCCAATTTTGGGCTACTTCCAACTTCCAAGATTGATATCCAAGAAACAGGAAGCATTCTTGAAAGGGCGAAGTATTTTATAGAACACCTCACTCACTCAAATAAGTTGGTACAAAAGATTAATAAAATAGTAAGCCGGAGGAAAGTGGATATGTCACCTCAACAAATTTGAGTTTTTTTTTTACGTTTACGTTTTGGGTTACGTTTTTGGATCAGAACGAAAAGCACCACAAATTGGTATTTTAATTTGATATCTATCAAAAATTTGACTTTTTATGATGATTATGTTTTTGTGACGGTTATGTTTTTATGTGCGCCACAAAAACTGTAAATTGATGTAGTGACCAAAGCATATATTGATGTAGTGTGACCAAAGCATATGATAAATGGGATTGAAAATTTATACTTGATATCCTTGGGGAGTTTGGGTTTTCTCAAATTTGGGTTAAGATTATTCTAAATACATCTCCACTCCTTTCTTTCCAATTGTAAATAAATGGAACTTACAAAGGTTTATTGAAGTCCTCACGAGGGCCATTATTTTCCTGAAGAAAAATCATTTGTATAATTTTAGAATACGCAAATCTCATGCACTCCTTTAGAAACAAGTTAGCAAATTTGAAATTCATATAAAAAAAATATGATTTTAAATAGTGGGTCTCATTCTTTTCAAAGGGAATTGACAAAACTTGCACAGTATAAAATTGTATTTAGCATTACTCTTTTATTAATAATTCAACTGTGAAAGATATTATGCAATCATATGAAGAAATCTCAAGGGAGCTGGTTAATTAGAAGTCCAAATTAAGCACATGCCTTGGTATCCCACACCAAAGTCCGTCATTGCATGTCATTTCACTACTATTTACAAACTATTTTATTATTATTTACAGATTTCTTATTTTATCTCATTCCTCAAACAAGGTCTTAGTTGATTGCTTATGGTTAACCAACCATAGACACTACTAAAAACTTGGGGCATGTTTTGGGTAACACCAAAATTTCCTTATAATTTCATTTCAAATATCACTCAAACACAATATATTTCTCTATTTCAAATTTTAAACTTTTTATTTAATCATTATATAATCATTACTCAAACATAAAAATCAATACAACTTTTACAAACTTCAAAACAAAAATAATATTCACAATTTTTTTTAACTTTATATATTCACTTTCACAAACTCCAATACAATACTTATTTTAAAAATTATTTTTATTTAACTTTTTCTCACTTATTTTTCAAAATCCAATAAAACAACTTCATTCAAACTATTACACTACCATTCACAAAATTTTGAGATACTTTAACCATCCAAACATACCCTAGTATTTATATAGTTAGAACTAATTTTTTCTAATACAATTGGTTTTCCAAATAAAATACTAATACTAATTATAATAATAATTATGCCCACACCCAGTCCTATCTGATAAATATTTAGAGCGTATGGTCTTGATATTCTACAAACCTCCCAGAAAAGCATCCGGTTGAATATCCTTCGCTTGTAGATTCAAGACTGATTCTTCAACCTAGTTTCTCGATGAGATTCAAATAGTATTGATTGGGGGGTGCATCCAATTCCTTTTTCTTTCTTTTTCTGCGTCAAGCTGCAGTCCAAACTTAGGAACCATACTCCGTCCAAACAAAAGATAACGCTGCAGTCCAACGGAGTGTTTGAATAAATTTGTTAACACTGTGATTCCATCTTTTACGACGCATACTTGAGCTCATCAAATGATAACGATATTGCTAGATCGCTAACAATTTGGAAAAATTCATGGATTTCTAAGATATTAAGAAGCATTAATTATATATATTGGAAATTGAATAATTGTTTAGGTTCATAGAAAGGAATCATGTATTGTGGTCATATTCATGACCTAACAATAATAATCTTGAAAGCTGTAATGTCATGATCTTTGGATATGGTATGCATTTTTTCGGTTACTAGGCTCTCATACTCATATTAATGTATATTCTCAGCTCTTGGGGGTTTTCTCTTATAGCAGCGCGTTATTAAAAAACCTCAATCTGAGTTGAGAGAAACAAGGAATGGGAACTTGTTTTCTATATGGAATTATGATGGACATATTGGATATGCAACCATCATTGAAGCAACAGAGGAATTTGACATCAAATATTGCATTGGAAGTTTGGAACATGTGGGAATGGTAGTGTATACAAAGCTAAATTACCTGGTGATAGAACTGTTGCCTTGAAGAAATTTCATAAGTTAGAGGCTGCGAATCCAATTTTTTATAGCAGTTTCAAGAATGAGGTAAAGGTTTTATCATAGAATCGGCATTGAAACATTGTAAACCTTCATGGGTTCTGTTTGCATAAAAAAATGTACATTTTTAATTTATGAGTATATAGAGAGGGGAAGCCTACTTTGTGTTCTAAGCAACGACTATGAGGCTATGGAGTTGCATTGGAGCAAGAGGATAACCATCATCAAAGGCATTGCACATGCCTTATCTTACATCATGAATGCATCCCAACAATTATTCATCGTGATATATCAAGCAACAATGTTAAGCTGTTGTCTCCGATTTTGGCACTGCTAAGCTTCTTGATCAAAATTTCTCCTATCATACAATGTTATATTGCTCCAAGTGAATTATTCTTTTCATAGTACAACCTTTATCTTCATTCATTTTATTTTATTTTTCGACTCCTACCTATTAATCCAAAATGTAATATTCTTCTTTTCTTCTCATATAGAGTTGGCATATACTGTGGTAGCCATAGGTTGCAATAATATTTATTGTTAACATGAAGACACACAACATTGAAAATAAGATAATGAAAAGTTCTATTTGCAATCCGTTGTGTGGGAGAAATCCCTAAAAGCAATATGATCATATATATGTCAGTGGTGTGAAACGTTTCTTCTTCACGTCAACTTGCAAGTAGGACCCTAAAATAATAAAACAACAAAGAAAAACGTAAAGAATTAACGCAAATATCCCTCGTCAAACTGACACTTCCAAAACTCGTAACTCTTTATTTTGTTCCCTTTTACATATATAATCAAATTTTGAAGAACACATGCACTCGTAACTCACCATTAATAGCGATCCATTAATTATTGTCACCATCAAATTACCAAGCACAAAAAGAGATATTTATTATACCAAATAATAGGTTTTTAGATTTTTTTTCTAATAAAAAAAAAGTCACAAAAAGAGATATTTATTATCTCATAGCCTCGTTTGTTTTCAAAACTCTTCTTAATTCATCTCATCTCATTTCATCTAATTATTATAATTTTTTCAAATTTTTACACAATATAAAATAAAAAATTAAACTTTTACAAATTTTAAAACAAAAAAAATATTAAAAAAATATATTGTAACAATATTTTATTCAATTTTTACATTTAATATCAACTTATCTTATCTTATCTGTGAAAACAAACGAGTATGCTTCCTGCAACTCTTTTGTAGATGTCCAGGACACTCGAGCATCCTCAATGGATTAATCAAAGCTAAATGACACTTTTGATGAATGTGAAATGAATTTGACTTTTAGTTATTCCATTCACATAAATCCCCACATTGGAATAACTATTTTTTCTTTATATAACAATAAAATAATATAAGTTGAATTTATCTTTGACTATTCACATCAAATCTTCACACTGGCTTAAACATTTATTCATTACATAGTAATGAGTAATTAATAATTAAAAAAATAATGAGTCGTGTATTAATGATTTTTTATTTTTTTGAGTAAACTGAAGCCGTGCATTAATATTTATTTAAAAAATATAGACAATTTACTTGAAAGTAGTTAATTTACTTGAAGCCTCCAAAATATCACCCAGTAATATTACTTTCGTTTAACTTGAAGGTAGACATGAAAGTAGAGAGAAATAAATGATAAAATATATATTTAATATATCTACAGTAACTAACAAATTAGAAAATGATTTTGATATTTACTGTAGCTGAAATCCAAATATTTAGATTTTAACTAATCTATTGTGATGATATTTTGGGATCTAATAATAAAATATGTGATGAATTTATCTTTCAGCTAATCCCAAAAGGATGCTCTGATGCGTGTCGTGAATTCAGATCAAATAGTTGGCTGTTGACCTGAGTAACTGTATTTTACCGAAAAGTCCCTTATTTCAAACAGCCACCACATGGGGGTAGTAATAGAATTAATGGACTCGATAGAGAAAGACCAGCCATAGGCCCGTGAGCCCTATATATATAGCAGTATGAAAGAGAAAGATCAACCAAATATTTTCTCTAAAATTAAACTTGATAACTGGTCAGTGGTCATACTAAAATTTTCAATTTGAATAAAATGAGAAAATCGCATCATATATATTGTTTGTATAATTTTTTTATTTTTTATTTTCAGGAGAAAAAGAAATTGATTGAAAAGGCTTAGGGGGAGGATATAAGAATGACAGATTTTAATTACCTTTTAACTTCAAAAGAATGGAACAAATTTGAGTTTTACAAGGGAAAAACTATATATGCACACATAGATACTACAAGAAAAAATATTGAAGAAAAGGCTGAAAGCAGTTCAAGAAAAAGCAAAAGGAAGCATCACTGCCTCGTTCTTGACCTTTTTGTCATCTGCCCCAAACGTGGGGTTGGGGGAGAAAAGTCTCCACGTCTATTGAAGTCTTTGACGGGATAAGTGTGGAAGTCTTTTCTTGATTAGAACTAAAAAGTAAAGACCAAACAATACGTCGAGCAATAATTTTTTCAATCAAATTCTGTTTCTTGTGCAATATTTTCAACTAATAAAATCTTATTATTGGCTGTATGAATAAATTATTGACACAAAAATATTAACAAAATAATATTTATAAAAAAACGAGCTATATAAATCTTATTATTGGCTGTACAACTTAATCAATTTAATTGGAGTTAAATCTGAAAACGAGCTATATAAAAAAAACAGTGAAAATTCCCTATTATTTATAGGAAAAGAATAAAATTGTTAAAGAGGAAAAGGCTAAAAGCAGTTCAAAGGAAAAGCAAAAGCAAAAGGAAGCATCAATACCACGTAAGTGTTCTAGACCTTTCGTTTCATTTATTTCTCACATTAATAATAATACACTTTAAATTCAGTAGTAGTACTGTGTTGAAACTATATATATATGATCAATTGCCCAAATGGGACCTATATATAATTAATACATGAATATTAGTCAACGACTCGTCGCAAGCATGTAGGACAAGTCTTGAGGGTCGATTTCAAGAGGAAATTTCAATGCAGGATGAATATTCATTTCATGGAAATTTCCAGGATGATTCATTCAATTATTTCACAGGCCGGCCTAGCTTGAGAGTATCTTTTCTTATATATAAAAGTCTAGCCTAGTACTAATCGGTCATTACTTACTTATAAAAATGGCAGCAGCCTCCCTTTCCATTTCCATACCGATAGTAGCATGGGCTATCTTGATCTTGTTATGCGGAAAGTGTTTGGATAATGCACTTCATCAGCTGCTTGTTGCTGCATCTGGATCATCAGCCATTCAACTTAAACAAGCCAAGGCTTTGAGGGAGACTGGGTGGTGGCCGTCCACTACTACCCAAGCTAGTAGTATTAATCATTCAAGTGCTTGTCACTGGGATGGTATTACTTGCAATGTTGGTGGAAGCGTCACAGCCATCGATAAATCTTATCTTGGTTCGGGAGGTCAGTTGAACAAACTCAACTTCTCTTTCTTCCCAAATTTAGATAGGCTCAATCTTTATGGGAACTTCCTTACGGGGCTCATCCCAATTGAGATAGGGATGCTAAAGAACTTGGTCTATTTAGACCTTTCTTTCAACAAGCTCTCCGGTTCAATTCCTACCACTCTGGGCCATTTAACTAATTTGGAATATTTAGACCTTAGTTCGAACTACATCACTGGACCCATTCCTTCCGAAATAGGGATGCTAAAGAATTTGACTTCTTTATACCTTGATTCGAACATGCTCGATGGTCCAATCCCTACCACTCTGGGTCATTTAACTAATTTGAAAGTTTTAAACCTTCGTCATAATCAAATCAATGGATCCATTCCTTCCGAAATAGGGATGCTGAAAAATCTGACCTTTTTATACCTTGATTCGAACATGCTCGATGGTCCAATCCCAACCACTCTGGGTCATTTAACTAATTTGGAATATTTACACCTTGGTCATAATCAAATCAATGGATCCATTCCCCCCGAAATAAGGATGCTGAAAATTTTGATCTATTTATACCTTTCTTCGAACATGCTCGTCGGTCCAATCCCTTTCACTGTGGGTCATTTAACTAATTTGGAATATTTACACCTTGGTTCCAACTACATCACTGGACCCATTCCTTCCGAAATAGGGATGTTGAAAAATCTGACCACTTTATACCTTGATTCGAACATGCTCGTTGGTCCAATCCCTTCCACTCTGGGCCATTTAACTAGCTTGGAATCTTTGTACCTCGGTCATAACAAAATCAATGGATCCATTCCTTCCGAAATAGGGATGCTGAAAAATCTGACCACTTTATATCTTGATTTGAACATGCTCGTCGGTCCAATTCCTTCCACTCTGGGCCATTTAACTAGCTTGAAATTTTTGTACCTCAGTCAGAACAAAATCAATGGATCCATTCCTTCCGAAATAGGTATGCTGAAAAATCTGACCACTTTATACATTGATTCGAACATGCTCGTCGGTCCAATCCCTTCCACTCTGGGCCATTTAACTAGCTTGCAATCTTTGTACCTCGGTCAGAACAAAATCAATGGATCCATTTCTTCCGAAATAGCGATGCTTAAAGATTTGAGCTACGTTAACCTTAGCCATAACTTTATTAGTGGAGAAATACCTAGTGCACTTGGGACTATTGCCCCACTATTGACCTTGGATCTTAGCTACAATAATCTTACGGGCAACATTCCCTCTTCTCTCACTGGTATACAAAGACTCGACTTGTCACATAATTCTTTGGAGGGTCAAATTCCATACGGTTATGCTCGGTATTATACCTCCAACACATTAAATGGCAATTAGGATTTATGCGGTCAGTTCAAGATTTTCCCTCCATGTCCAAAAGGTAAAAAATCAATCGTAGCCGAAATAGAAATTGTTGTACCCATCAGCATTTTCCTTGGAGTCGTGTTTATTGGGGGGGTATTCTCTTGTCTCGTTGTGTGTTCAAGAAAAATCAAATTGAG
The DNA here is from genome assembly GCA_003123785.1 of Pterocarya stenoptera. NCBI lineage: Eukaryota > Viridiplantae > Streptophyta > Magnoliopsida > Fagales > Juglandaceae > Pterocarya > Pterocarya stenoptera. Next base: position 570,180 of record QEOT01001684.1, on the reverse strand, counting down.
TCTAGGGGATCAAAGAATGGAAACATGTTCTCAATATGGAATTATGACGGACATATTGCATATGAAAACATTATTGAAGCAACCGAGGATTTTGATATCAGATATTGTATTGGAACTGGTGGTTATGGTAGCGTTTACAAGGCAGAATTACCAAGTGGAAATGTGGTTGCCTTAAAGAAACTTCATCAAAGAGAGGCTGAGAATCCAGTTTTCTATAAGAGTTTTGTAAATGAGGTAAGGGTGTTAACAGAGATAAGACATCGAAATATTGTGAAGCTGCATGGGTTCTGTGTACATAAAGGATGTAGATTTTTAATTTATGAGTACATGGAAAGGGGAAGCCTATTTTGTGTCCTAAGAAATGTTGACGAAGCTATGGAACTGGATTGGAGCAAAAGGGTAAACATCATCAAAGGCACAGCACACGCTTTATCTTACATGCATCATGAATGCATCTCAGCAATTGTTCATAGAGATATATCATCCAACAACATTTTGCTAAACTCCGAATTCCAAGGTTTTATATCTGACTTTGGAACAGCTAAACTCCTTGATCCTGACACCTCCAATCAAACATTGGTTGCTGGCACTTATGGTTACATTGCCCCAGGTAAATTGTTAATTGGTTATTTCTACCATTACAATGTCATTTAAATTATTTAATTAAGAATATTGAATATAATTATTCCATTAGTCATGTGTCTACATATTTTTCAAGATTATTTTTCTTTACTTTTTTCTTATTGTTAGATTTATAATTTATGAATAGCTATCACCAATTAAGCTAAAAGGATATTAAGTTGATAAAACTAAAAAGACATGCAATAAAATCTAAAATCCCAATAATCTTAAATTATAAATTTAATTAGATATATTTGATGTTCATTTAATTTTATGTTTAGTATAATCACATATATTATTTAAGAATAATACATTTGGAGAGTGGATAATGAGACTCTATAGGAATAGTTTGCAACTAGCAATAATATAATAATATATCTAGTACCTTTCTATACTCAAAGTTTCACAATTGATCTAATCGAATAATGTGCGAGCTAGCTAAATTATCTAAGATATAAATTAAGAATATCATATATAATTTCTAAATATTTTATTTTATGATATTTCAAATAAATTTTAAATGTTTTTTAAAATTTATAAAAACTTTTAGATTCAAATTATATCCTCTACGCAAAAAAACTAAAAATTAAATAGTTGAAGCTAGAACCCATTTTTGTAAACTTTGTTTATTTTTAGAATATTATATAATGAAGTTGTCACATCTTTATTTAAAAGATTTGTATTTTGAAAACTAAAGATTATTATCGATAACTTGATTAAATATTATTCTTCATTCAATAATTTTATTGTTAAATTATAATTATCAAATTAATTAGATGTATTACTATTCATTGACCGCATTTAGTTGTTCTCATCGTTTTTTTCTTTCTCTATAGAGTTTGCCTACACGATGACAGTTACTGAAAAATGCGATGTATATAGCTTTGGAGTGGTGGCACTAGAAGTATTAATGGGAAGGCATCCGGGGGAACTCCTGTCCTCATTATCATCATCATCATCATCTCAAAATATGATGCTAAATGAAATATTAGACCAACGCTTGCCACCTCCAAATCGTCTAATTGGACAAGATATTTTGCTTGTTGCTACAATAGCATTTGCATGCCTTCACACCCAGCCAAAGTCTCGGCCTACAATGAAATGTGTGTCACAAGAATTTCTCTCTGGCAGGAAGCCAAATCCCATACCCTTGACTGCGGTTTCACTCCTGCAACTGTGGAAACAAGCAGCATATGTGGTTGGATCAGGATTTGCTTATTGTTAGGGTGTTTTGTGTGATGTCAATGTGTCGTTTACATTTATCGGTCTTTTTTCAAGAATAATATTATTTGTAAGCATTCTAAATCACCACATAAACCTGAACTACTCACTTTTCAAGATTGGAAGCGGCTAAAACAGAATAGGGCCAGTGTGTTTGTATGAGATAAGTGTGCAAATAGAAAGTAGAAGTGAATTAAGTAAAATCTGATAGAGAATTTCAGCAAACTCATCATTTCTTCTTCATGAACAACAGGCTTTCAGAATATCTTTGATATTAAGATCATCACCAGCTTCTTTGTCCTACTCAAAAAGAAATAAACAAATTTTACATCTAGTTAGAGTAGTATCTAGCATAAGAGTTCAGAACTTTGAAGCCTTGAGTGGAGTCTTTCGATTCTCCTCTCCGATCTTAATTGCATAAGAAAACATATTTAGATAAGATTAATAAAAGTGTAAAAATATACACATTAATTAGTATATGTGTTAGGAAAAAAAAACAGTTGATTAATAACAAATATATAAAAATGGTCCTATTGATGATTAACCGTGTTTTGGGCATGAGGACAAAAGATAAAGGGGACACGCTGTGTTGAGGAACTTAATTACCTTGTGAATGAATGAGATGTTAGTTTTTTCAGGACCTGCAACTATAATTCCACCTTGCTGCCTAAGGAACAACAAACTTCTACTTGTTAATTTTAAAAAAATGAAAAAAATAATCACTAAGAAAACAGTATTTTCTACCATTGCAACAGACAACTCATATTTGACAAGGTTAGCCAAAATAGATAAAGATCATTAAACCAATTATCTTATTGAAGGTAGGCCTTATAATCTATACACTTCTATACTTTTTTTTTTTCAATTTACACATTAGTGTAGAGTCAACTGTTGTCAGATTTCTTTGGTGGCTTCCCCGGGATCTTGTTTAAGCCACCAAGGAGATTTAGTTGTTATGGATCTAGGTTCTATTGATAATACCATTAAGTTAAGTCAGGATGGAGGTTTTGTTGATAGTTGCTAGGAGTTCAAGAAAAATACATAACTGGATACTTTGATCTCATCATAAAAAAAAAATAGACACAGTAGTTGCAACTAGATGTTTTGCATACCAGCCACCTTTAGTCATAGTGTCCTTTTCAAATGAACGCTTCCCGTCTTGTCGATAACCTTCCATGTATAACTGTATTATCTTGAGACCTGCCTGTAGTGTCACATAAACAACTAAAGTAAGAATTCCTAGATGTCATCACAAAGTGCTAATTTTCACAAGCACCTTATGTAAGCCACAAGTACTAGCAGAGTTACCAAAAAGGGATTTTCAAATACTTTAAAAGTGAATGTAGTTGAAACCCCTGAGACAAATTGTAAAGCCTCATATGACGAGTGGGTCGGGTCGGCATAAACTTTTGAAACAAACAAGAAGTTTTATTAGCAGGCTGCAAAATTCAGACACATTACAATTTTTTCAGTTGGAAGTATAGACTCCACAGCATAAAATTGAAGAGATTTCATTTTCATTCTTTTACACCCTTGCTCTGATTAGTAGTAAGGTCTTTCCACAATGCAGGCTTCTTTGCAACAACGTGAATGACACCGTCATTGTTGCCATCACCGAACCTTCACCATCTCATCCTCATCATTATCACATTATTATTGTTATCATCATCATAAATTGACAACGGAAACAATGGTTCCTTATCCACACAGATTTCTACAACATAAAATTGAACAGATTTCTCCTTCATTCTTTTACACCCCTGCTTTGATGACTAGTAATGTCTTTTCACAATACATGTTGCTTTGCAACAACGAAAATGACACCATCATTGCTGCCATCACCAAACCTTCACCATCTCATCCTTATCATTATCACATTATTGCGTTATCATCATCATCAATTGGCAACAGAGACAATGGTTCCATATTCACACAGACCCCTTTATTGTAGAGTAATTGAAATTTCAAGATATAAATACAGTAAGAACTTAAATATAAACAAGAAATTTAAAACAGAAAAAAAAAATGGAACCAGAAGTGCACATGTAATTTACCCAAAGACACCATCTCATCTCCATGTTTCCATTTTACTCCATTGACAGTAAAATCAAAGTAGAACTTGATGTACCACTGCTGATATAATAGAATTCAAGTAGTACACAAATTCTTCATAAACATACCTCCTTTGAATTTTGTGCACCCAGTAAATGCCCTTGTTTACATAAAATTACGGCTTCAAGTTACTTCAAAAATTTATGTTATTTCCTTGATAAAAAACTAGGGCAAAGGGTGAGAAATGATTTCAGTGAAGCATAACATTGTTAGTCACATATTTACCCTTAAAATACACGTGAAGAGTGCCATTGGTTTCCTCATGAAACTTTCATACATATTTACAATTACCCTTATTCCAAGGATGGCATATTGACACCCAACAAATACATGAGCATCTTATTATTGTATACTTAATTTGTCTATTAAGTCTTACTGAAGCAGGTATCAACAGTTCAATTAATCATCAGTACAAACCTGATCAATACTACCAGGTCCGATTACAACCAAAGTCACACCTGATGCATCCATTATATCCTGTCAACATATCATATATCAGTACTATGTTGACATAAGCACTTCCCACTTATCGTTTTAAACCAACAAAAATTAAGGTGAAGATGCCAATAAGTTACTAAATCTTTTTTTTTTTTTTTGGGCTACTTGTAAGGGTACGTGGGGTGACTAGAAATGGCTTCCCTACCTGGATGTGAGCATAGTAGCACCCTACCTGCTGGGAACCGATCGAACATGAGGGTCCTAGATGAAGAGAGGCCTCAAGCACTCCTTGAAGTCGAGTTTGAATCACAACTTAGACCCTAGCCCTACTAGGGAATTGAATGAATCCTTTGGTAACTAATACTAATAGTCTAAGTTGAGTCCATATTCGGATTCGAGCTCATGATCTAGTACATGTCAAACAACTTAGGCGTAACCCAAAAGATACTGAGCCACCACCCTTGGTGGCAGGTCATTATGTGTTCTACAGGCTACAGGAACTCATCCTAAATCTAACTATGTATTGCCCTTCCTTGGAAACATTCATTCAATTGATTTGAAGCTGGCAATGATATAAAATAAAAGTTTTTCCTCTTCACAGATCCAACAATTTCTAATTAGCATCAACGTTTTCATCTAATTTATGCTCCTCAACAATATTTCTTTGTTGTTAATGTCATGGGGGAGCAAATATTTTGTTTCTTTTCGCAGGTAGAATTTATGTTATAACAGAATGAATGAACGCATGACATCTATAGTCCATCCACACACTTACCTTCTTGGTGGCAAGATAATCAGTTCGTTTGCGGCAAAAGACACACCTGGAAAATCAAAGACAAGTACAATACACAAAAGAATGATCGGTGCGTGCTATTTGAGTGAAAATCTTACCTCCATTAGCCTCTATCTATTTTCTATTCATTGCGACAGACATCCATTCAGAATAATGAGATATATATATATATAATATTTATATAAGAAACTGATCCGAAATGGAGAGCGAATTCCATGACAGCTTTCTTATCTTTCCACAAATCAGAAATTGGGATCGCGTTTCCATTCAAATCGAACACTTTCACCGTGTCCAGCACACTTGTGGTATCTTCACCTACCACTGAAGTTTTGGTACCTGTTGGCATCCTCACAAGTCATAATTGATCCGTTCCAAATGTCGTACAAAATAATTACGTTTGTTTGCCGAGAAAATGAGGAAATATAAACGTCATGATACTCATTATTTTCAATGTAAAATGACAGAAATTAATAAAAGGACACATATTATTCTTTACTCTCTTTTTTCTTTTTCTGTTTATAGAAACCAAAGAAACATGATTAGTGCAAGAAATAGTGGTTTGGATTAAGAGATAAGAGATGGTTCGTAAATAGTGAATAAAATATTTTAAAAATATTATTTTTTAATATTATTATTATTTTAGAATTTAAAAAAGTTGAATTGTTTATTATATTTTATGTGGAAATTTGAAAAAATTATTTTGAGATTTGAAAAGGTTAAATCATTTATTATATTTTATGTGAGAATTTGATAAAGTTATTTTGAGATTTAAAAAAAATGAATTGTTTATTATATTTTATATGAAAATTTAAGAAAATTATAATGATAAAAATGAGATGATTTGAGATGAGTTTTTGAATTCAAACGAGCCAACAGACCTACCAGGAGAACCCAATATTGCATAAGTCATGACGAGGGTTTGCCGTGGTGAGAACTGGTTGTATACTTTAGGTGTTTAGGAATCGTAGAAAGTCTGAGAGTGCGATTGGGTGATAGGCCAAGAAGCAGATGTGTTGAAGTCGGGTTGGTGATCCTGTTGGAGTAGAGATTATTGGTCGAAAGTGTGGTAGACAGAGAAGTCACCATGGATGGATGCTCGAAGGATAAGCAGAAACTCTGCCCAAGGACTCTGGTTGGAGTAGAGATTACTGGACAACTTCGTGACCGTTGGGCGTAAGAAAAATGATAGATGCAACCACATGGTGCAACCGGCGTGTCCAAGTCACCCGTTTCATTTTCCCCTTCCTCTCCCTCTCCATTTCTTTCCCCCTCTCTCTCCCTCGAAATTTCATTTCTCCTCCCTCACCTTCCCTCCCTCCCTCCATCTCCATCTCCATCGGACCTCTCCCTCTCCCTCGAAGACGCTAATCATTCCGTTACCAAACTCTGGAGATGAGTCTTTTGCACGAATGGAACCTTCCAGAGTAAACAGACGTCCCTTCCTTTGCCTCTAACCAGAGTCTTCTTCTTCGCACGTGCCGACTGCATGAAGCTCTTCTTCTTCCCACGTTCCTCCCTCAAAGCTCTCCCTACTTTCCATGACAACTCTGCCTTTGCCTCTCCCTCCCTTCTCCACGAAAGCACAAATAGCATGGCCCCTTGCCTCTGCCTCTGCCTCTGCCTCTGTCTCGGCCTCTGCCGCATGCTCAAATACCATGGCCCCTTGTTCTGAAATCACTCCAAACCCACAAGTTCGCCAAGGAACTCAGCCGCTTCACAGGTTTATTCTTTTTTATTTTTTTAATCTAAAATTTTGGGGGCTGCCCATTGTTTGGCTGCTAAGAAAGTTTTTTGGGGAAATAGAGAAACCGCGAATTTATAGTGTCTTCTAGAGAGAGATGTCTGAGGAAGTTCAGAAAAACTTGAGTGAAGTATCAGAGTGTGGGCTGGAGAGTTTTGGAGAATTTGAGTTTGGGTTCCAGCTCGGGGACGAAGGTTCCGCTACGTACGACGGGGTAGTACGATTGCCTTGGTCGTTTGGCTTCAATTATTGTTGTGCTCTTTTTACTCTGCTATTTGGCTTTGCTTTCAACAACACGAGGGATTATCTGCAAAGGGGAATAAATTGTACAAAGATGTGAACCGCATGATTGCGTATTATAAAGGCCTCACAACCTGGGCTCGATGGATCAACCTTAAGGTTCAGGCTTGCAAAACCAAGGTCTTCCTCCTCATGGTTTCTCTTACCCATTACGAGTATGCAAAAACCAACTCACATGCATCATCATGAGTACCTTATAATTAATTACTTTGTACGTGTATGTTCCATATTCCATTGCGTCCTCTAACTGTCTTTCTGTTTCTTAGAGTTAAATAAAACAAAACGAATTGATTTAGTTAGTTTACTGATTTTCCTCTCATTTTTGTTTTTTGTAGGCGTGAGGATCAAGAGCTCCTTGGTACTCCTCATCGCAAGCTTTTTCTTCATCGTGCTAAAAACTCGCAATTCACACAATAAAGGAAAAAAAAAGTATCAGAGTGTGGGCTGGAGAGTTATGGAGAATTTGACATTGGATTCCAGCGCGAGGACTACCTGCAGAGCGTAGAGATGGAGATGAAAATCTGAAAAATTAGTAAAAATTTAATAAAAATGGACAAAAAGTATGGGAATTGAATATATCAGAGAAACTACAAAAACCAGTTTCAGTTCACTCACTTTCTTGCATTTGGAGTCTTAGAAACTTGCTGTTAGTTTGGTTGTATGAAGAAATGGTATAAATGCAGAAGAGCTGCTGCGATGGGGGTTAAGAATGCATGCAAAGTGTTTGATAAATTGTTGAAGAGAAAATCACTAATTAGTTTGGCCATGGGAGACTCACCGATAACAATTTCTCCTTCAACCTCACAGTCTGCATGGTGTGGGCTCATCTTTCGTGTTTTTTTTTTTTTAAATCATTTGAGCCGATTACACCACGGTTGTACGTAGCAGTTATGTCGCGTGGTTATGCTTTGGCAATTAAAACTGCATGATGATTCGTTGCGTTCTTGAAAACTGCATGTCGCTCCTAGAATTTGACCCAAATTCGCGTGGTCCCCTTTACCATGTTACTTCCTTAGCAAGTCATCTTCATCCCTCTCTTTACTTGTCTAATCGTGTATGTTATGCCTACTTTCCTTTTTATTTTTTTGCATGAAATTCGGATTTTGGCACTAGGATGGTGTTTTTAGATTTGATAAGCTTAACTGCTGGTAATTATTAGGATCTTCTGATATTTTTTATAATTACGTAATCTTGTGTGCTTTATCTAAGTTTCTTCTTGCTTGTTTAATTTGTAACTAGTTTGCTCCTGATGATGCAAATTGGTTGAAGATTAAAAGATTGCAGGTTCTTCAAATTGATTGCATTGTTTTGAGATTTTGCTCATGGAAATAATGAAATGCTTGTGATTAGTTGTCTGCACATTTTTTGTTTTTAGCAAAGCAAATGTTGAATTCGGCAAGTGAAATTGAGGTACATTCGATTTGGTATTCCCTAACCAGATTATTCACAATTTGCAAAATTTACTAGTTATTGCCTTGTGAAAGTCTTCACTATGAGGGTCCTTCTAGAGTTTCCCTATAATATTCGTTTGATGTGTTCTACTAATTTAACATATTTTTCCATTTGTGTAGATGATGGGCCAGAAACACTTCGCCAAGGATGTTGTAGCAAAGAGCGACTATGGATTGTCTTTGAAGTTTCGGCACCATTCATCTCTCTTCTTACTTGGCTGTGTCGTCTTGTAAGACCATTGATGGCCGGGGCCAAAGGGTTAAATTCACATGGAAGGGTTTGCGGCTGAAGGAATGTGAACATGTAATTATATGCAATCTGGAGTTTGAAGGCGGTAAGGTTCCTGATGCTGATGGTATTAGTGTTTTAAAAATCGTACCTTACCGGCTAGTACAACCGAAATATGCCGTACCGGTGCAGAAAAGAGACATGTTTGAAGGCGGTAAGGTTCCTGATGCTGATGGTATTAGTGTTTTAAAAATCGTACCATACCGGCTAGTACAACCGAAATATGCCATACCGGTACAGAAAAGAGACATGTTTCTTACCGAAAAAAATTCTAGCCGTACCGGCGTATTTTGGCCGGTACCGGCCGATATGAAAATTTCGTCCGGTACGTTGAATCTGAGTAATTGAATCAAATTGATGGTATTTTTGTAGTTTAAGTAAAACTATAGGGTCATATACGTAAAACAGCAAGTAAAGGGTACATATAAGGTCATTTCGTGTTCTTGTCTTTTTTTATTCTAACAGTAACCTATTGTACCTCTTGCTTTCTACTTTAACTTTTAGGGCTCGTTTGGATAATAAAAGCAGTTCAGTTCACTTCAAATTTGAACCAAGTCCGCCATCCAAACAAACTTTTAGCTGAGTTTTCATCCGTTTTAACTCATTTTGTACTATAGATAGACGTAACCGCCTGCTTTGAAAACAAAATCATTGAAATGAGAAAATATTTATTGTTTTGTTGGAACTTGTCATAAATATGATTATTTGGGTGGTGGGCTGGTAAGAATAGTACTGACGTAACTGTGAATAGCCGGTTTTTACAATGTGCAAGTTTGAAATTATAGTTGACTGCGCAGGGACAGAACTGACACATGAACAGTATTGATGGTGGTTCCAATTATTTCACAAGTTTCTATAAATATATCTAAACTCATCTTAACATCCAAACACATATAAACTCATTTTAAGTGGATCCCACAAAACTCACTCAACCATCTCAACTCACTACTATTCATAAATAACTGAATTCAGCTGAACTCAACTCAACATCCAAACGCAGCCTTAATGCAGGAAAAGGTAACATCTACTCTCTTGCTTGCTTGCTTTTTTTTTTTTTCTTTTTTTTTTAACTGCTTTCTTGTTTATTTGATATATGTACTGAAGTCTAAAATGCTTAAATAAATGGTATGTTCCTTTAAAAAAAAAGTTTATATATATTTCATATATTTAATATATGAATTGTATATTTGATATATGTACTGAGATACTTTATTTATTTTATTGTAATTTTATAATATAATTTATATATATAATTTATTCATATATAGATTATTTCAAAACGGTACACGAAACGGTACCGGTATCGAAATATTTTGTTCCAGTGTCTTGACCGGTACGGCTTCCGGTAGGTATTCAAAACTTTGAATGGTATTCAAATAAAGCCTAATTCAAAACATATATGGATAGATTGCTGCAGCCTCCGTGACTACGATGATGGACTTATAAACATCATGCGAAAGAGTACAGATATTACTGTTTCTAGGTAAGATCAAGTCCTTGTTTAGAAAACAAAGATAACAAAAAAAAAATTGTCCTAAAATGAATAATAATAATAATACATTTCTTCAAACGTTGGCTTCAGGTGTGACTTTTCACAGCATAACAAGACAATGCTAACTGGGGCAGACCCTTCTCATATTGACGACAGATGCATCCGTGTGGCCATCCACCATTGCTTTTTTTTTTTATGGGGCCAGACAGCAGCATCCTAGAGTTAGATTTGCAAAAGTACAACAATTATACCAAAAATTGGGGCATTTATGCTGTTTGTGCCAGTGTAGAATCACAGGTGCTAATTTTATAGCGAATTCTAATATCTGTTAGTTTTAATATTGAAAGTTTTAATATGTTTCCTAGTCTAGGAGATTAAAGATCTTGTGATCTATATTTTGATACCGGATATATTCCCAATGCAATATATATGAAGCAGGGCAGAAGAAGATGGCATTTAAATGTCTCACAGAGAAGGTATATGCCCTCGTTCTGTTTTCAACCCAGTACATTTCTGAATTCTGCTTATCATTTAGAATTTTTGGTTTTAATTAATTAGGGGATTGATTGAAGTGTGCGTAGGTGTGTTTGCACATATAGAATTTTTGGTTTTAATTCGGCTCTTTGATCATATTTTTATTTAAAATGGACAAAAAAAAAAAAAGAGCAACAAAAAGGCCTTAGTTGGGAACTATGTATGATAAATTAAGATACTTCACACCAATTAGATACTTTTTTTTTTTTTTTCAAAGAGTTAAGGTCACATGTCTAGTGACTCCTCCCCGCATTTATTAAAACCTCACTTATGGTGGAAGATATGCACGTCACTGGTATTTCTATTTTGAATTTCATATCCATTTCCAACATGTCTGCATGTTTTCATCTACCCTAACCTTCAGTGTTTTTCTCTCTCTCTCTCTCTCTCTCTCTCTCTCTCTCTCTCTCTCTCTCTCTCTCTCTCTCTCTCTCTCTCTCAGCCTTTCTTATGTGCTATAGGAACAATGACTCTAATTATGCAAGTTAAGAAAGTTTGGCTTTGTCCGTACATGACTAACTATGTAGAAGTATTATCATACAAGCTTTCTTGCCCTCCTTTTCATTTCCTTTTACATCCAAAAATGGATGTCGTTCAAAAGTCCCTTTAGCCCTTCATATCAATTGGTGAGAATAAGAATCTAGGTTTCTAGAAACCATATAGCACCTGATCCTTGGAACAAAGGAAATAATACAGAAAAGAGCAATAGATCCAATGAGGAAGCCCTCGATGTAGGACCAAATAATAGAAAGAAGACATCTCTGAGAGAATAGTCCACCTAATAGCAACAAAATAGATGATAGACTCCTGCACTCGAATCAAATTTGAGCATATTGCTTTCTCATTTATAAAAGTGTGCGACTATAAGTAATCTTTTCTAGCATTATGAAAGACACTCCTGAGTTTTACTTAATTAAGCATTATTAAAGAGACTCTTACAGTTCATACCTTTACTGTTGAAGTTGAGTTTCTAGCATGCTAGCAATTTTGGCATCCTCCCATGATAAAAGAAGATTTTGCAACAGCATAAATCGTTTATATCAACAATAGGAATACATTGTCAGACTACTTGAGATCATTGAAAATAGGAATCTTGATTGGGACACTGCCGGAGTGGCTAATTTGCATTAATATTTATAATGGGGGTGGTTGTTTCCTGCTTTTATCGACTGGACAGTTGTCATTATGAATCAGTGATGATACTGCAAAACATTTGTTCTGCTTGACTAGTCAATGGAGGAAGCATGACATCATCTGATACTCTTTTAACTTTCATAATCCACAGTTTGACAGTGCTGTCCATATTACAAAGTTTTGCTTGTCAAGCCACTTAGCTAGATGCCATAAAAGAGTGGTCGGAATTATGCCTAATACATTATGCAGGCTTAATAAGTTCTTAAGCCTCAGTCAATCCTCTGAAATCATTAAATTTACTGGAAGCGTGTGAATTTGTCTATAACCAACATATTTTTCAAGTTCCAACGTTGGAATTTTCATAATGAGATTGAAATTGGTTATTTGTGGGCATCTGACAAGGAGGAGGCAATGACTGGCTGCATAAGGTCTGAAGGGGACTTGTTCATGAGTGGAACTCAAGCGGGGTTGATGACTAAGAGTTCTGACCACAGCATGTTTCATCCAAGTGAATACTACCCCACTTGGACAGTGGAACCTCCCACCGGTGATCTTAAGCACATTCTCCAACATTGCACTGGATGGCAGAGTGTTCTGCTACCAGCAGATCAGAAGGTGCATTCTTAGCTGCATGGAGTGATGGGTTAGTAGCTAAGCAGCCTAATTTACATGTATAATGTGTAATCTAGACCTTGATGTTCGCTATGGTTTGTCAGGTCTTAAATTTCGCTGTTCCTTAATTTTTTTGTTAGTAAATGTTCCGGTATGCTTGGTCTGTTTTGAACTTATATCTCTGCCGAAAAGAAAATTAGCTGTTGAAATAGCAATTCGATCACAAGGGTTAAAAATCTTCATGCATTGAAGTGTTGTTTGTGTCCCTGCGAGTATTTTATGTAGCCTCTTATAGATTTGTAACCATATAATACGACAAATTTCAAAGTTACATATACTGACTATGTGGTTTAGCTTCCAATATGATGGAATTAAAACGAATGAAAAGAAATGGGAAAGAATTTGAGGTGAACCTCCTCTCCCAAGAATTTCAAGTGAAATGAAGTAGTTACTATTCTTTGCCAAACAGGATCGATTGTTTTGTTGTTTTTATCACGTGCATCAGCATTTATGATCAGATTATAGTGGTGATAGAAATTGCTAACAGGAACAACCCATGGTTGAATCTTTTGTTAAGCTCTAGCCCCTATTTGATCAAATAATAAACAATAAACTAAAAACCATAAACTAGGTCCATGGAGGTGAAATATTCCCTCCAAATTGCAGCTGGATAGGATTTGAAAGGAGAAATTCGAGGAAGGTCTGTGTCTCCTCTGGATTAGAAAAAGACTAATCACTTTGGTATTCTATTTTTTCTCCCATTCAAAGTCAAAACAAATATAAAAAGGGATGACAGATGGCACTCAATCCTTTTTCATTGATTTACTTTCCTCAGTCTTTCTGATTGAAATGTCAGACTAAATAAACAGGACACTCAACCCTTCGACATTGGCCTCATCAATCATACACTCGAACATGGCATCATCTGCCTCCATCTCTGCCATTGCAGTAGCATGTGTTACCTGCATTTTGTTCTATGGAATTTATTTGGATACTGAGGTAGTTGTGTTTGTGGCAACATCTAAATCATCACCTCTAGATCCAGAAATGAAAGCTCTGCTGGAGACGGGGTGGTGGTCAAGTGCCGACACCAAAAATACCTCAAGTCCTGGCGAGTGCTATGGTATTTACTATTTCTTGCACTGCCGGTGGAAGGGTCACAAAGATTAACTTGGCTAATTTGGAAGGTACGTTGAAACTCAAATTTTCTTCCTTCCCAAATTTATACTTTGTTGATCTTCATGGAAATGGACTTCAAGGGAGCATCCCTAGTGACATAGGTACTCTATCAAACCTCACCTTCCTTGACCTGTCCTTCAATCAACTTTCAGGTGAGATACCTCTTTCCATCGTAAACCTCACCCAATTACTGACGTTTGACATTGCTTCTAACAACATCCATGGTTCCATTCCCTTGGAAATAGGCAACATGAAGAGCTTGAATCACTTGTACCTTAGTTTGAACAAAATTAGTGGTTCCATCCCAACAGGAATAGGAAACTTGAAGAATCTGATGCGTTTGCACCTCAAATCTAACAATCTCATTGGTCTAGTCCCTACTACTCTTGTTGGTTGCTCTTATTTGCAAGAGTTGATATTGAGCCACAACTACTTGACTGAACGCTTTTCCCATCACTTCGCTGACCTTTATTGGCTAAATACTAATCTCAATCACAACTTTTTCAGTGGAGAGATACCAGGTAAACTTGGGGGTTCGGGCCATTTATCAATCTTATATCTCAGGTACAATAATCTTACAGGCAACATCCCCCTCTCTCTCATTTCTGGACGTGTCATACAACCCATTGAAGGGAAAAGTTCCTGACAATTTTGATCAATATCATTCGCTCGACACGTTGATTGGCAACAATGATTTATGTGGTAACTTCACGGGTTTCCCTCCTTGTCATTCTTCAATCGGAAGCAAAATTAAACTTATTATTTCCATAGTCATTTTCCTTGGATCTGCTAGAACATTCTTCTACTTTTGCTTGTTGAAGGATGTGCTCCCAAGGTCAACTACTCAGTCAATAGAAATGACTACATAATGTGATACTATCTTGACGATGGTATATCTTTTGCTAATAAATGCTAGTATGCCTCCTAATTTTTCCTCATTTTGACTCTCATATATTTATTTATTTTTTTTAAAAAAATTCTTAATAGTTAAGAAAGTGACTATTAGTGTATTGATATTTTTTTTAATTTTTAAAAAATTTTTAAATATGTTTAAAAAATATTTTTAAAAAAATTCAAAAGAAAAACAAAAAACAAAGTGCGAATTGCACTAGGCGACACACAAAGTGGGCAAGGCGGCATAGCAGCACCGCTCATCTTTTGATTTATAAAAAAAAAAAAAATTCACGCTCTACAAGGAAACTAAAAGCAAATAAGATTTTTATTGCAGTCCAAGAGGGAAGAAAAGATATAAAAATGACATTTGGATTTCTTCAAGCAATATTTATAATTCTGCGTGAAAAGATTTTTTATTATAAAACGCTTAAAGATATTATAATGGCATGCATAATTTTTCATGATATAATCGTAGAAGATGGGTGACATCTATACATAAGACTTTTTATACAAACAGAACGATTAGGCATCCCAAGATCCAGTGTCACATGATCATACAGATGAATTTGTAATTTTCACTTAATGTCATCATCGCATTAGAAATAGACAAGTTCATTCTCAACTCCAGTTGAATCTCATTGAGCATTTATAGCTAATATATAATCAAATATTAAGTAATTATATTTTTAAGTTTCATTTCATCAGTTGGTGTATCAGCTATTTAAGAACACTTTGACCTCTTGCTTTGAAGTGCTCTCTGGATCCATTAGGTGGATTAGTGTGTGAATGAGATATACAATCTTCTTCTTTTTTCTTAAATTTTTTTGTGTGCCCAAAATCAATATCGTTGGGGTATGCCTAGTAGTTCATTCAAAAAAGTCCCTTTCCCCATGATGGGACCAAAGAAACCCAATTTATACTCTTGAGTAGGGGTCGCAATTCATGTTCGCGGATCATGTACATGTCGTGTCAAATCATAGTATAAGATTATATGGATAAACCAAACATGACCCATTTAATTAAACGGGTCAGACCCAAAATCTAACACGGCTCACGGGCAACACCACACAACTTGCATTAACCCATTTAATGGATTATTCTGGACACGATCCATTTAACTCATTTCATCCCATTTAACTCATTTTAATATATGGGTTTGAAATGATCGTTATTGTTGAGCCAACACATTTCATATGTTTAATAGTTTTAGATATTAAGTAATATTTTCATAAAATAAAAATTTCATATTAACAAAAAAAGTTTAATAGTTTGAGATATTAACTAGTCAAATACTAATATTAAAATTACATCCCAACAATACAAAATTAATTATTTAGAAAATTTGAAAATAGAATTTATTCGTTTTATAGAGGTTGATTGCAATTTTGTGGATTAACTCGCAATGGATCTGTTTATTACTCGTGTCTTATCAGGTCAAACAGTTTTTACCCAAACACCCATTTATTTCGTGTTTTGTTCACTGGACCATTCATATATTGCCACCTCTAAGTTTGAGAAGTAGCCAAAACATTATGGTAGAATAAAAAGCATGACAAAATTAATTCTAGGGGAGGTTTGGATACAAAAAGCATTTTAACTCATCTCATCTCATCTATTCATTATAATTTTCTCAAATTTCCACACAAAATTCAATAAAAAAATTCAACTTTTTCAAATTTCAAAATAATAATAATATTAAAAAATAATATTTTATCGATATTTTATTCAACTTTCATCTTAACTCTTCTTATCTCAACTCATTATCCAAACCTCCTCTCTTCAAGTACTGAACTTACATAATATAGCCTCAACAAAGTATTTCATTTGAATTTACACGCATCACAAATAAACAGGCACTAAAGTTGATATCATAAGGCAAAGTGAAGCACGAGGAAAAAAAGCATTAATTTTAGAAGCAGCAGCAATAATGGTTCAAAAAAGTTTTGAGGTCAAAGATCTCAATCCATTAGCCATCAGGATCCTTAATAAAGGTCGTCCCTTTCACATCTTTATCATCTGGGTTATACCCAACTCCACACCTATGACAACTGCATGCCCATGAAATAAGACAACTCAAACATTACTACAAGTCCCCAACCCGTTTCTGGATTCATTACTACACTACCCCCCATCTATTGTATCAACTCCACTTTCACATACAACCCTCAAGCCCAAAACAAAGCAAAACTTCCGAGGGTGCGGTGCATGGGATCGGG
>QEOT01001684.1:533468-553145 GCA_003123785.1 Pterocarya stenoptera | reverse complement strand
AAAAAAAAAAAAAAAAAAAAAAAAAACTACAAGCCAATAGCAAGATCTGATTTTAATACTTACTTGACAAAAGCTTCATCCATAATACTGTCAAATACATGCAGCAAGCAAGAAAAAAATATTAGCACTACACCAAACTAGACTATGCCTAAACATGTTTAGCTTTCAGCAAGTTTAAGCTCAGAAGCCATTTTGCATATGCACCCAGCTACTGGTTTAATGTGCCTCCCAACTTAGAAAGAAAAATCAAAACAATGATTACCTTCCTGTGTAGTTAGTGTGCCCTCTAACTAAACTTTCCAGCTGTAGTTTGTGTTCTTTAAAAAAAAACTAGCAAAATATAACTGTTTAATATCAAAACTATCCTCATAATTTCAATCCCCTCCATTTTTTACTGTAGCTCAGGCCTTTCTTTGGAAGGCGAAGAATCTCTTTTCGGTCTTCCTTTTCTACTCATTTGCTCTCTTCTTCTCTTCCTTCATATGATTAACCCAGCCAACAAGATTCGAAGACATGATGTCTTGCCTCCTTTGTTTCTCTCTCACTCTTTTTGAGCCTTCTTGACTCCAAATCTACAAACAATGATGGAGACATGGTGTCTTCTCCTAAACATTCTCAATTCTGAATTCATCTGTGTTCAACATTTTCAGTTCTCATTTGTGTATTTATTTTATATATATAGAAGAAGGGCACGAAAAAAAAAATTATATTATCCACATAGCATTATATCCTCTGTATTTTAAGGGTAGGGCAATACTAAAACATTCACATCTGCAAGAAGGAAGGTCAGAGACACCTATGAAAGGGGGTTCGTGATGTAAAGAACATATAAGTAGATCAACACTTGCCTTATTTCACCCTAGCTACTTATCATTAAACTCTTACAAAATGGAGCTACTTCTTCTATTTTCACTTTAAGCTATTGGGCTTGAGATTTGAGTCGTTAAGCGTCAAAGTTGGGTAAAACTTGTCCCTTTCGTGATGCTAAATGGCAATGGAATAAATACAGAACAAAAAACTCAAACACTCACTCAATCGAATGCAAACAACTACAGATATCCATTTTGGACCAAACTTGGACCGTTTGTTTGCCGGGAAAATGAAGGAAATCGACATTTGAAAAGAGAGAGAATCACTTGAAGGGGCGATGATATCCCAAATTGAAGTTGCCGAACCCAATAGCATGCCAGATGAGATGAGATAAATGAGATGAATTGAAATAAAAATTAAATAAAATATTGTTAAAATATATTTTTTTAATATTATTTTTATTTTAATATTTAAAAAAATTAAATTATTTATTTTATTTTGTATAAAAATTTAAAAAAATTATAATGACATATGAGATGAAAATGGTTCTGAAAACAAACTAAGCTTTACACCCACAGCTGAATTATTAAGCTCGTTCTGCTCTATTGGGCTGTCTTCATGGGCTTTCATTAATTCAACATAAGTGGGCCGATAGTGTTTAATCTGACTCTATCATCTCTTCCTCCAATTAGGAGATTTTTGTTCATCTCTATATTTTCCTGCTTGAACCGTACCCATTCGTGACATTACTGTTTCTTCCTTCTCATTAGTCATCGGATCGGCGAAAGTATTACCGGAAAACTCCTCCTCAAAGCGCAGCTGGGGTGGTGGAATTGTACACTCAAAACAATTTTAACACGAACATGTTGTTGTCAAATAATCACGATCTTCCATAGGAGTGTAGATCTGGATACGGATCCGAATACCTGACTATAATCAGATTTATATCCGGATTTTGAAAATTGAACGGTTCTCCGTTTGGATAAATCCGGTCAAAGCCCAGGCAGATAACTAGATGTAAATCTGGATATCCGGATTGAAAATCCAAATTTGTTACCTCCTTTTTAAAAAAAGTTTTTGTCAAACTTCTTGAAATTGTTTTTATAGCATTTTTTTTTTTTAAATCTGGACATTCATATTTAATACCCAGATTTAATTTCATTTATTTATTTTTTTTTAAAAATCTTTTTAACTCTTTAAAAGGCTTTTTTTAATAGGCCTTTTATGTATATTATTTTTTATAGGCATTTTTTATACTTTTCATTGCCCATTCAGATTTTTATAAATCAAAATCAATAATAATAGACAATACACACACAATTCATTGCATACTATATATTACGTTGTTTACGTCACAATGCAAATCATCAATTTTACGAGAAACATTTCCTATTTCTAGCTCAATTGCTCACTCGAGGCATCTCCATTGTAGTTTTTTCGTCACATTTTCCAGTTTAAAAAGAAAATTGTTAAACTTGGCCCATACACCCACCTAAAGATTAAGGCCTAGTTTGGGTATTGAAATAAATATCTCATTACTATTTATTATTTTATTATTAATTTTTATATCCTTTTCATTATTATTTAATATTTTATTATTATTTTTTCATTATAATTTATAAAATACCTGAGAATACCTTACTACCAAAATACAACTTAGGGCTAGTTTGGGTACCAAGAGTACTTGAGGTACTCTCAAACACTCTCACTACTATTCTTTACTTTATTATTACTTTTTACCAACTTTTTCTATTATTCATTACTTTTCACATACTTTTTACTACTATTCAATATTCTATTATTATTTTTTCATTACTATTCACAAACATTCTCAGATACTTTCACTACCCAAACCAAGTCTTAAATGAGACCAAATTTTCACTTACTCCATTTAAAACTGACTGCCTTAACTTCTTCCTAAGGCGCTTTCCAACATCCTCAAGTAGAGCTTTTGCTTCCATAAAAAAAAAGGTAGAGCTTTTGCTTGTGCAATCTCCTTGTGTATTTCATCAAGGATCATTTGATTCTTCCTCTTCTCAATCTCATATGAAAGCCTCCTTTTCTCTTCCTCTTCAGCAATCTGCTATTGCTTTTTCCATTACGTTCCTTGGAAGCACAAAAAAGAAAATTGCATTCCATTCATGCCAAGGCTGATTTGAATTTAGAAATGAGATGAAATGGTTTTAGGTTAATGATGAAAGTTGAAAAAAAATATTGTTAGAATATTATTTTTTAATATTATTATTATTTTGAGATTTGAAAAAATTGAATTGTTTATTATATTTTGTATAAAAATTTGAAAAAATTGTAATAATAAGATAAAACAAAATGAAACACTTTCCGAATTCAAATGGGGCCTAAAATAAAAAAATAAAAAAATTAAAGCACAAAGTGAGATTCGGGAGAGAGGAGAGTTGTTAGAATTAGAAACCCAAAACTAAATAATATATCAGCAGTTTCTTAAATATGCACCATACCTCAATTTAAAAATAAAATTTTTCTTCTTCTAAAAAGCTTGATCTTAGAATTAGAAACCCAAAACTATATGCTTAATTAATAGAACACATAATGAAGATGGCAAAGGGATCATTTTATTATATTATATTAAAAAAGTTTCAAAATGAAGAGGACAAACAGAAGATCATCCAAGGAAGGCCTTGGTCTTTTGACAGATGGTTGGTGTGTCTCCAAGATTTTGAGGGTGATTTATCTTTGAATGCCATTCATTTTCAAAAGGAAGTTTTTTTGGATGCAAGTTCATAACATGCCTCTTGCTTGCATGACAAAAGAGGTTGGAATGTAGGTTGGGGAATGTGCAGGGAAAGTGGTGGATATTATTGCTGATCAATGGGGAATTGGATGGGAGACATTCATGAGACTAAAAGTGGAAGTGGGCATCTCCAAAGCTTTGGCTAGAGGTACATTTTTAAATTTTGATGGTCACCAAATTTGGCTACAATTCAAGCATGAAAGACTACCAACTTTCTGTTTTAAGTGTGGTGTTATCAAGCATATTAATAAGATTTGTCTAAAAATGTCTACTATTAGAAGTGAGGATGTTGATGTTCACCAATATGGTCCTTGGTTGCGTGCTGCGGCCACTCCTTTTAATAAATTTAGTCAAAAGAGGTATGGAGGGGGAGGTGATAAGGATGAGCAGACCAAAGGAAATCCATGGTCAAATGGTTGCCCGTGGGGAGGATGATGCCCCAAAAGGAAAGGATCCTATGCAGGCGGATTTTCAGGAAGTCAATAAGGAGAATCGTGTGGAAGGGAGAAAGGTAGCTAAGGGAAAAGTTGAGAAAGGAATGGGAGGATTGGGAAAGGAAACTTTATTCAAACTTGAGGAGTTACCTATTAATAATGGGGTCAAACTTCTTAAATTAGAAAGAGTAACAGAAAAGAAAGAGGCTAAAATTAAGGTACCAGATTCTATTCGAGGTCAGCAAGAGATTAAAGCTGGTGCCACATCAGCAGGCTCCACATTGGCATCACACATTAATGATCTGGACCAGTTTCTAACTAAGCAGGTTCAAATTTTGGAAAGCACAAAAAAACAAGTTAGTTGGAAAAGAAGAGCTAGAGACAGATTCCTTGCTGAGCATGTCACTGAGAGGAAGGAGTAGATTCAAAACTGTGATGAGAGGAAAATGAGGATGGGAAATGCAGAGGCTGAGACTTCTGAGTTATATGGGATTAAGAAGTATAAAACT
The DNA here is from genome assembly GCA_003123785.1 of Pterocarya stenoptera. Taxonomy (NCBI): domain Eukaryota; kingdom Viridiplantae; phylum Streptophyta; class Magnoliopsida; order Fagales; family Juglandaceae; genus Pterocarya; species Pterocarya stenoptera. The sequence continues at coordinate 548,622 of QEOT01001684.1, read as the reverse complement.
GATCAAGTGGAGGTAATGGAGACTAATGTGAAAGAGTTGGTGGAGGCTAATTTCCAGCCCCACCAACCACAATGAGTTGCCTAAATTGGAACTGCCGAAGGCTTGGGAACCCTCAGACAGTTAGAGAACTTCACATTTTTGTGAAAAGTAAGGTCCCGAATTTTGTTTTCTTGATGGAAACAAAATGTAGAAGATCCAAGGTTGAGAAAATCAAGTGGCTGCTGAATATGAAAAAAAATTTTGTTGTGGACAGTAAAGGTTTGAGTGGGGGTCTGGCATTCTTATGGAAGGAGGATATGGATGCAGTTTTGGAGTCATACACTCAGCAGCATATCTCCTTAAGAGTTAAGGATTCAATGGAATGGAAGACATAGATTTTAATTGGTTTTTATGGAAACCCTGCTACGGCTAAGAGAAAAGGTAGTTGGCAGCTGCTTAGAAAGTTGAAACTAGCAAATGATTTGGGTTGGCTATGTGTAGGGGATTTTAATGAAGTAGTCAGTACTAATGAAAAATTCGGAAGGCCTCTGAGACCATATGGTCAGATGGAATGCTTTAAAGAGGCACTGGACGATTGTGATCTTAGTGATATGGGGTATATGGGGGGACAAGTATAACTAGTCTAACAATCGTGGTGGGGATGAATTCACTAAAGAGAGGCTGGACAGAGGCTTATGTAACCCTCAATGGTTTGCTTGGAATACTAGAGCAGTGGTTCTCTTATTAATTGCACTTAGTTCTGACCATTGCCCAATTCTAATCACCAAGGAAAATTCTTAGCAGGGAGCAAGTAGTCATACCAAAATTTTCAGATATGAGGTTAGTTGGGCTCAAAGAGAAGAATCTAAAAAATTAATTGCTGATGAGTGGAAGAGACCCAGATTAGCTTCTAATAAGCTGAGCTACACCACTGAAGGATTGAAGAGATGTCAATTTAAACTACAGCAATGGAGCAAACAGGCTGTGAGTAACACCAAGAAGGAAATACAACAAAAGATTAATCAAATCAACAAGCTACAACAGTGCAATCAGGGAGACAAGCATGACAGAATAAAAGGCTTGAAAGTTGAAGTTGAAAAACTGTTGGAAGAGGAGAATCTAAAATGGAAACAGAGAGCAAAATAGAAATAGTTTGAAAAGAAGATAGGAACACGAAGTACTTGCACTAGTGTGCTTCTCAAAGAAGGAAAGTCAACAAGATTACCAAGCTTATTGATGACAGAGGACAGGAAGTTTCCAATGCAACTGCAATATGTCAACAATTTCAAGCTTTCTTCCAAGAGCTTTTCACAACTACTAGCCCTCAAAACATTGATGGATGTTTGTTAGCTATCAGACCTAAGGTCACTTATGAAATGAACCAAGCACTACTGAGGCCCTACATTGCTCAAGAGATTGAGGAAGCTTTGTTCCAAATGGATGGCTTGAGGACCTGATGGATATCCAGTAGCCTTTTATCAACAAAACTGGGAAGTGGTGGGAAGGCAAGTTTGTGAATTAGTTCTGTATGTGCTTAATTCAAAAGGCAACATGGATGTCATTAATAATACCTTTATTGCTTTAATTCCAAAAAAGAAGAACTGTACTAAAGTTTCTGATTTTTGGCCAATATCTCTTTGTAATGTTTTGTATATTATAATTTCCAAAGTCATAGCAAACGGGCTCAAGAAGATACTTCCTAGCATCATTTCTCAGAATCAATCAGCTTTCATTCCAAGAAGACTTATCTCGGATAATGTTATAGTTGCTTTTGAGGCCTTGCATTCAATGAACTGTAAAATGACAGGAAGGGAAGGGTATATGGCAATGAAGCTTGACATGAGCAAAGCTTATGACAGGGTTGAGTGGTCTTTTCTCAGATCTGCCCTTTGTAAAATGGGTTTTGATGTTGCTTGGGTTGAGTTGGTGATGAGGTGTGTGGAATCAGTTTCTTACTCCATTTTAGTCAATGATGTCCCTCAAAGTGAACTTAGACCTTCAAGGGGCATTAGGCAAGGTGATCCACTATCACCTTACCTCTTCATAATGTGTGCTGAAACTTTGAGCTCTATGCTCACTAGAGGGGTAGAAGAAGGAGTCATCACAGGAGTGCCTTTTGCAAGGGGCAGAATCATAATTTCCCACCTGTTTTTTGCTAAAGATAGTTTGTTATTTTGCAAGGCAAATGCATTAGAATGGGGCAATCTGCATAATATCTTGAATACCTATAAGGAAGCCTCGGGCCAAAGGTTGAACTTTGAAAAAACTTCAATCCAATTCAGTCGAAATACTGCTAAGGCTACACAAGACTTCATCCTTAGTATTGCAGGAGTGAGGTCCTCAATGGCTTATGAGAAGTATCTTGGTTTACCAACTGTTGTTGGCAAAGCAAGAGAGAAATCTTTCAGAGACAACCTGGATAGAGTCAGAATGAGAGTCAGTAGTCAAAGGGTTAAGTTTTTATCTCAAGCAGGGAAGGAAATATTCATCAAGGCTATTGTGCAAGCTCTCCCAACATATAGCATGTTTGTTTTTATGCTCCTTGCCAAACTCCTTCGAAACCTAAACAACATTATACTCAACTTTTGGTGAGGTCAGAATAAGGCAGAAAGAAAGATCCATTGGGTGGCTTGGAGCAAGATGGGAAGATCTAAGGATGATGGAGGGATGGGTTTTCAAGACTTGGAAGGTTTTAACCTTGCATTACTAGCCAAACAAGGATGGAGAGTGATTCATAATCCCTATTCTCTAGTTTCCCAGATCCTAAAAGCCAAGTATTTCCAAGAGACGTCCTTCTTGAATGCAAAATTGGGTCAGAAACCTTCATATATATGGAGAAGTATGCTTAAAGCAAGGAAACTGATTGAGGCTGGTTCTTATTGGACAATTGGGACTAGTGAAGAGGTCAGAATATGGGGAGATAAATGGTTACCTAAGACCATACCATCAGTTATTAATAGCCCAGTTTATCAACTTAATGCCAATGCTAAAGTTCAAGAACTGATTAAGCCAGGGGAAAAGAGATGGGATATGGAGCTTGTGGAGCATATTTTTGACAAAGAAGATGCAGATATCATTGCTCAAATTCCCATCAACTTATCTTCTAGTCCTGACCAATTGATATGGAAAGGAACCTCTTCAGGTTTTTTCACAGTTAAAAGTGCATATCATATGCATCAAGAGATGAGCCAGGCACTTAAAGGGCAACCATCGAGCAGTCATAATTTCAAGGAGATTTGAAAAATTCTTTGGCATTTACAAGTCACACCAGGAGAAAAAGTTTTTTTGTGGCGAGCTTATTTAAATGCACTTCCAACTCAGTCAAATATATTTAAGAGGAAGATTGTCGATTATCCAAAGTGCTCTATTTGCGAAAGAGAGGAAGAGACAGTAACACATTCATTATGGGAATGTGAGTCTGTTAGAAATGTTTAGAGTCAATGTTCCGAGAGCATGCAGAAAAGCCATTTCTCACATATGGATTTTCTGGAGATTTTTGAAGCTATTGCAGGAAGTATGAGTACTGAGTGTCTTCAGGAGTTTGTTATGGCAGTAAAACCGATTTGGTGGAGGAGAAATGAGTTCATTTTTAGCCAAGTTTTTAGACATCCTAATCAAGTTGTCATGGCTGCTAGTCAGAATATGGGTTTAATGAAAGAAATGGTAGGGCAGAAGAGTGCTTCTTCAGCACACAGTAACAACAACATTTTTGTTTGGCAGCCACTTCCTATGCACTTTTATAAGATTAATTGGGATGCGGCAGTGGACAAAACTAGAGCTAAAGTTGGAATTGGTATAGTGGTCAGAGATTGTGAAGGACAAATTTTAGCAACAATGAGAAGAAACCAAAGCCTTCTTCCTCTTCCTTCTCTGGCTAAAGCTTATGGGGCTCTACTAGCAGTGGACTTTGCTCTGGATATGGGGTTAACAAAGACTATATTTGAAGGGGATTCTTTACAAACAGCCCAAGCTTTGAAGAAAGAGGAGGATCAACTGTCCAGCTTTGGCATGTATGTCTCTGAAGCTAAGATGAAGTTTAGAAACTTTGTTACGTGGAATGTCACTCATGTCAAGAGAAGTGGCAATGTTATGGCCCATGTATTAGTAGAAGATGCTTTAGTCATTTCCGAGGTATTGGTTACTATGGAGGATATTCCTCCATGTATTGCAGATCTGATTTAATGAAATAAACTTTAATGATTCTTTAAAAAAAAAAAAAAAAAATTAAAAAAGTGCAACATTCGACGGATATGACAACTTGACAAGGCGTTGAAGACGTGTACGTTAAATTTGTTTTACTTACTTACCAATGATAGCGAAACCATTCATTTACAAATTTTATAAAAAGTTTTAATAATTTTTTTTATTATTTTATTAAAAAGTTGTAGAAAAATTATATCGGAATAGTAAGATATCATTTCTCTTACTTTTAAGTGATTTCAAACGAGTAAAGTTTTTTTTTTTTTTTTTTCTCCTATTTTTTTGCTTTATCCAAATGGGTAAAACTTAAAAGTGTTTAGCATAAAGCTATTAAAGTACACCATAACTTCTTTTGATAATGTGAGAAGTTTCTTCAATGTTTTCCAATTTATTTTTTAGAAAATGATTTAGACAGTTCTCCTATATGTAAAAAAAAAAAAAAATAATAATAATAATAATAAAAAAATTAAGACTCATATAAAAATTAACTTTTTATATAAGATCTTATTCTTAATGAATTACTCAAAGTTAAAGGACACTTTTAATTAATGTAAGATAAACTTGATTTTGACTATTCTATTCATATTAAGTCCCCACATTAGAATAGTTATTTTTTTATTATATAATAATAAAATAATATTAGATAAATTTAACTTTAACTATTTTATTCATATCAAATTCTCACATTAGACTATCCATTTAATCATTATATAGTAATAAAATAATATTAATTTAAAAAAATATTTAATTCTTTTTTAATGATTAATTTATTTAATTTTATCATGTTTTATTTATTTAATTTTGTCCAGACACATGAAACATTGTATTATTAAAAACTTAGAAATATAATATCTTATATTCATGACTTATGGTTAGGCCAATGCCACCATGTCAATAAATAAAAAGGACATCATAAAAAAGAAAGTAAAACATTCATACACAAAGTCTTTCGTAAAAAAACATTTGCTTAAAGGCAGTTGTGATGAAAAGAAGAAAGAGAAACAGTAATAAAATGTAAATTTGATCTATGTATCGTAACCATCAAGTTTGGAATTTGTTTTAGAAGTTAATGTAGCTAAAGTCTAATGTTTTTTACTTTAACTAATTCCTTGCAATCGATTTTTATCTTCTAGTAGTTAAATAAATGAAGAATTTAGCTTTTACTAATCTAATAAAGATGCTTTATTTTTTAAAAAGAATTAAGCAAGATTTATATAAGGAAAAATATTGATAGAAGCTACTATTTACAGTATCCATTTTGTACATATTATGTGGCTTCATCCAGACTATTCATTTTTTAAAGTGAAAAAAAAATAAGAGGAGGAGAAGAAGCCACATAGTGAGTGCAAAGTGTACATTCACAATAGTGACTTCTATGTAACATTGCTCTTTATATAAAACTATATCTAACATATTTTTATTTTTTAACGAGTACAAATAAATCATTGGAAATGACACATGGAATGCTCGAGAATCTTAATTTTTTTAGAAAGGTTTTTTTTTTTTTTTTAACTTCATGATAACAGATATTCTAATACCTTATTAAAATTAAGTAATTGTTTAATAAATGAAGAGATAATTGATTATTATAAATAACAAATAGATGAAAAAAAATAAATATAAGTCGGATAGCATGCTCGACCTGACGTTGTCCAATCATTGCATCCTTATCAGCAAAACAAGACTCTATTATAATTAATAGTTTGTTACTCATCATTTTTATATATTATATATTATATATTATATTTATATTTATTTTTTAATTTAATTAAATTCTTCTATTCATTATTCATTATTTATAATTTAATAAAATAAATAAAATTAAAATATAAAAAATTATATATGATGTATAATATAAAAATGTCGAATCGAATTTTTCGTAATTAAGGTTTGTATACCGACAACCTATGACAAAAGTCACAAAATAGGTCCACACCCACACCACCATGATGTGACGTCGTTTTACCGTTCCCCCCACCCTTCATTTTCTCCTTCCCCTTCCCACTCCCCACTGCCCTCCCCCCCCCCCCCCCCCCNGATGACCAAAACCTCAGTGGCTACTACTATTACTACTACTCGAAGCCCATTCTGGTGCTGGACCTGGTGTGGAACCTGGCCTTCCTGGTGGTAGCCGTTGTGGTGCTCTTGTCCACCTTCAAGGAGAGGCCGTCCACGCCTCTCAGGGTTTGGCTCTGTGGCTACTCTCTTCAGTGCGTCTTACATTTCACCTTCGTCTACCTCGAGTATCTCAAGCGGATTTCTGCTCTAAATGGTCGTGTTGGTGCAGCCCATCCTCCGCTGTCGTCCTCTCTCACTTACGGCAGGTAACTTTAGCCTTCTTTTCTTGTTATAAGATTTATTTTCACTGAATCCGCAATATTTCGGTGGCGTGGGTTTAAAAAAAACAAACAAAAGGATAATTAGGCTTTTGGTTTGTTCATTTTGTTTGATTTCCTCTCACTTTCTCTTCTTCTTAACAGTGTAAGGGATTGTTTGGAAATTCATCTAATCTCAAAATTCTCATCTCATCCCATCTCTTTTTCAAACATAATTTAAATAAAAATATTTTCAAACTAATTACAGTTTTGCTACATGCAACCGGGGGTGGGAACCCCCGGGGAATCGCACGTCAACCGATATAAAAAATAAATAAAAAAATAAAAAAGTGAAAGAAATCCACTGAAAAAAAACGGAGGAAAATTTTGTGGAAGGCGGCTTCGTCTGTCCAGACCCATTGATTTCTTTCCTTTTGCATCCTGTACTGGATTTAGATAATAATAGATGTGTTTAGTACTTGTGGGAGCTCATGATGTTGCAAGTTTTTGTTCGGAGTCATTGTCGGAGTACTGTCTGTGTAAGAGCTTGCATGTTAGATCGGTGTGGGTTATTCTTGGACAGGTACTTCCTTTTTCTGCCCCTTCTTTTCTCTTCGGGAAATGTAAATTTATTTGAGATAGAATGGAAGCAGCACCTCTTCTTCACAAATTTGTAGTCTTGAGGGTTTTATACCTGATCTCAAGTCTGGTTTTGAGAAAAACCCAGAAACCAGGTCATAAAGAAATCATCAAGGTGCCTGAAATTTGACCCTAACCGGAGTCTGGTGGCCGGGAAAACTCAGAAGGAACAGCTAAGGCACGTGGGGGGCTGAGATTATGTTTGTTTCTCAGTTTAAAATAAAAGCGATGATGAGATTTAATTCTCACCCGTCTATTTTTTGTAACATATGTGTGAGCAACTTCAAGGACGGAGGGAAAGTTTGGTAAGAATTGGGTAAAGATATTAACGAATTGATGAGTTTATTTGAAGCCTCACAGCTAAGTGTAGATGGAGAAGGCATACTCGATGAAGCTGGAAGCTTTTGCGAGCAACTTCTGAATGTGTGGCTAAGACATCTTGGCGTGAAGACGAGGGTAGGGAGACATAGTGTGGAAGGGGTAGAAGAGGAATGGAGGTTGGAGTGCAAGGGTTGAAGATGAATGGAGTGTGACTAGGTCGGGGGCCAAAACGCCCTGTTTCATTTTCCACGGGGGCAACGGTTCCCCCGCGGTTCCTCCTCCCGGTTGTATATAGTGTTTTTCAACTAACTATTACAACTTTTTAAAATTAATTATTAAAATTTTCCTAAACTTTTAAACAAAAAATAAAAAATAATTCAACTTTTTCAACTTTTCAAAAAAAAAAAAAAAATTATAAAACTTTATTCTAACAATATTTTAACTTTATAATATTTTTTATTCAATTTTTTCTCTCATTTTTTAAAATTAAAAAATTACTCAACTCAAACTATTTAATTACTATTAATAAATTATCTTACTACTACTGAAAAAATTCTCATCCCATTTCATTTTCCAAACGAGTTCTAAATGATATTTTATTTAAAAATTCTAACAATTCATTGTCATTGTAATTTGCATTTTTTTCTTTTCAAAGTAAAAGTTTTAAATTTTCTTTTAGTATCCATTTTTAGTTAAACCTTCATGTTTCAGATTTTCTTGCTAATTAGTTTTCAATTTTACAACTTCCGAAATCTCCCTGTAACGTTTCAATGGAAGATCTAAACCGCATAGCCTATACTCCAAAATGACTAGTCAATGATATAATTAGAGTTCCATTGGAACTTTGTAGAGAGCAATAACTTCTCCTTCCTAAGCAATATGAAATCCCATACACCACTGTCGTTATCCTTATCTTATGAGGTATTACAATCTTCTCCTTTAAATTCCCAACGTCCTCGTCGACCTAGTCTATCGTAGGTGACGTGGCTCAAGTCCCACATTTCTGGTTGGGGTTCGCTTTGATACTATTTGTAACGTCCTAATGTAAGACTCAAATCACATGACCTATACTCTAAAAGGACTAGTCAATGATGCAATTGGAGTCTCATTAGAACCTTATAAAGAGCAAAAAATTTTCATTCCCAAGCAATGTGAGATCCCATATACCACTACCCTTATTCTTATCATATGGGGGTATCACATGCACACACTCTCTCTCTCTCTAGGATCTTAATTAGCTTTAAGGGTACTTCTTTAATTACAACAATAACGTCTGTTGGATACAAGAATTTGATTGGGTTTTGGTTTATCTGATGGGTAGGATAAAAGTAGGAATAATAGGCAACACTGATGTTTTCTGTATGATTTGGTATATGGCCATCAGGATAGTTGGGAAACTAATAGCTCATCGCTAATTTAGGTAGTAGAGAAACAGGGGGCATCTGCTTTGTTTTTGTGGACAAAGCTGCTTTAAGTTCACATTCTTAGAGCACTCCCAATGCTTTGGTGTATCGTGTTTTCTATTATTCCTCACCAAAACCCATTTTTTCTATTTTATCTAATGACTTTTGCAATTTACCATACATCAGCTTATCTATTTTTTCTCTATATCTTTTAAATAATCTTTTTTATTCATTTCGATATTTCCTCTAAAGTACCAATGAATTTGCAATATCCCAATATCTTTTGATATTTTCCATATCTACCCATATACAATGTGATATAATACCGTCCGATACACAAAATAAAAATATATAAGCCCACCAAAACTTAGAAATAAAATCAAAAGATCAAAAAATGGATCACAACTTCGTCCTATGAAACTTCATTGAATGTCATCACCGCATTAGAGATTGAAGACTTCATACTCAACTCCACTCGGATCTCATTGAGCATTTATAGCAAATAGTCAATCTCAAGTACTTGTATTTTTAAACTTCATTTCATCTAGCATAAGTTATATTTTTAAGTACCTCTCGCTTGAAGTGTTTTCTGGATCCATTTTAGGTGAATTAGTGTAACAACTTAGTTAAATATGGTAGAAAAATTTCTTTTATGTTTCAAGTACGAGGAAACAATATATACATATATATATATATGTATAAAAATGCCCAGATTTTAAACTGTAATAAAAAAGGTCACCAACCATCATAGTTGGCCAAAGCCATAAGCTCTGTCTCTTTGGTATCAGTAATTATAGATACATGTATGAACAGTTTTTACAAATCAAAGGGGCTGGAAGTACAATAGGAAGAAATGAAAAAGTTATTACAAATAAAAAAGTGGGGAATCAAGAATGCAGAGGAGAGAGAAACAAATAAAAAAGTTCTTACATGTACGGACAGTGCATGCCAGATCTAGCGGGGTTACTGTAGCAAGCTGGAAAATGAAGATAAATAGATTATCCATTATTGGAGCTCCGTTTGGGACGAATATTGAGTTATTTTAGCTATATGTGTGTTTTATAAGGAAGACATTACATATTTCCTTGAATGATTTTACGTATAAAAAAAAAAATTTCCTTGAATGATTCTGCTATCTTTTAAGGTAATTACAGTAGACTTTACACTTAGATTGAGGTGGCTGATGGATGCTCTTTTTGGTATGTCTTTTATATACTGAACTTATTAGTTTTCGTAACTGGTTGCTGTAGATAGATAGTGATCTTCTATCCCTATTTCCCACTTTATTGTGATCGTAGACATACTGAGTTCAAATGATTTGAAAACCATTATGGAAGAGGCAAGGTTCCATTATTTCAAGATGAGATAAAAGGTTCTTATCTCTTTTTTCTTCAATTTGCAGATGAACCATTTTATTCAGTGATGCGTCTAATTGTGGCTTTAGTATGCGAGTTGCAGACTTGCAGTGCAGCCTAGGCATAGGAGTTGTATTGAGATATGTGGCAATAGTCAGCATAATAGTAACAAAGGAAGAATGTGTATATTACTTATTTCTGTTTTAATTTTGTTTTTCAGCATTTTAAAAAGGGTGGAATCAATAAATACAATGATATCATCCATCTGGTGGGTGTTTGGATTCTATTGGATTGTTATGGGTGGCCAAGTTCTTCTGCAAGATTCTCCACGCCTTTACTGGTAAGAGCCATCATGCTAAATTTTGAGCTAATGATAGATGGACAGTTGCTAATTGTACTGGGTGGCCAAGCTCCTTTTTCTTGTTCTTTTTGTTTTATTTTCCCCCACAAGGTCATTAAATATTTAGCTTGAATTATCTGATGTGAAAATTTGTTATTCATCGCCATGTCTGCCTTCAACTATAAGAATTTAAGATGATCCATTAAATCAGTATTTCATGGCCGGTGCAAAGTATGTGTTTTAACACACAAATATGATGATGAACATAGCTATGATACCTATTTGTTATCATGTTCAATGAACTTGTAGAACCCTCAATGATGTACCCTGTAAATTATATGCAGGTTAACAGTAGTTTTCCTAGCCTTTGACGTGTTCTTTATCATCTTTTGCATTGGAATGGCCTTTGTCATTTTCTTTGCTCTCTGCTGCTGTATTCCAATTGTAGCATTTGCCTATGCTATGACAATAAGAGAAGGCGCATCTGAAGATGATATAAGGTCTCTTCCCAAGTATAGATTTCGCCAGGCCAATCCACTGGGGACCTTCGACAAAGATAAAATGAAAATTGCTCAGGCAAGGGTGCAGTCAGCAAACAGTAACCATGTCAATGAACTTTGTCTTCATCCGGAGGATTCTGTGAGCAGCAATCTCTTATCCTCTGTTTTTCATATTCCTTAGTTATAAATTTATTAAGTCAGATGTAGTTCTTCCTTTTTTTGGGCATTAAAGCATTTTGATATCATTTTATGTCTTTTATCCCTATTTCCACCAAGAAAATCTGCTTGTGTGATGCTATAAATCTTTGAACCCCATCTGCCCTGTTAGTCTAACTTTAAGTATTTGTATTTGTGAATATAGCAATAATGTTTTTTTTTTTTTTATAAGTAAGAGATAAATATTATATATATATGAATGAAATAGGTATAGCCTATGTACACGGGAAGTATACAGAAGAACACCTAAATACATTCTTAGAGTGATAAATTAAAGACAAAAAATCATGAACATTGTCTCCATGCAATACAATAGCGGAAAACCAACACATTAAAGTGTGTAGCAAAAAATTCTTCAACTCGGCCATTGTGCGTTCCTTGTCTTCAAAGCAGCGCACATTCCTTTCCGTCCAAATACACCACATGATGCACAATGGAATCATCTTCCATACCGTTGCCACTTGATGACAGCCTTGCATCTTTCTCCAGCAGCCCAACAAATCCACCACCCTCATAGGCATAACCCAAGCAACATCAACCTTTTGAAAGATCTCATCCCACAACACCCTTGTTACCTCACAGTGTAGTAAGAGAGGGTCCACAGATTCTCCATTCTTTTTACACATATAACTCCAATCCATCACTTCATATCCTCTCTTCCTCAAGTTGTCCGTAGTCAAGATCTTCCCAAGAGCGGCATTCCAAACAAAAAAGGCTACTTTAGAAGGCACACGAGACCTCCAAATCTTCTTCCAAGGGAATGGAGTATGATTTTGTGTTGTCAATATGTTATAATACACCTTAACTGTACGTATCTTGTGATTATTAGACCTCCACTTCAATCTATCTCGCTGTGCTATAGGTGTCCTCGTGGAATATAGTAGGCTGCAAAAGTCAGAAACAATAGATAATTCCCAATCATGAAAATCCCTAATAAAAAGAATATTCCCCTGGTGCAAGCCATGAGAAAGTAACCACACATTCGCCACTGAAGCCTCCCTATTAACTGCAATCCTATATACGGCTGGAAAAGCCCTTTCCAATGCTTGATCTCCACACCACACGTCCTGCCAAAAATTGATTCAATTGCTCTCACCAACTACAAAGCGAATATGGTTTGCAAGGCATGGCCACCCCTTATAAACTTCCACAAACCCACACCATAGCCCCCTTTCACTTCGTTGGAGCACCAACCACCCCCAACGACACCATATCTAGTGTCAATAATTTCTTTCCACAATGATCCCCCCTCCAAGTGATATCTCCAAAGCCATTTCCCCAAGAGAGCTCTATTAAAAGTTCTCAAGTTACACACTCCCAACCCCCCATTCACAACTGAGGCACAAACTGTCTTCCATCTAACCAGATGAAATTTTTTCTCCTCCCCCATGCCTCCCCATAAGAACTCCCTAAAGAGTTTCTCCATTCTGTTCATCACCCTTGTAAGCATAGGAAACAAGGATAAAAAATATGTGGGGAGGTTAGTGAGAGAAGTGTTTTAAATTTAGTACTGTACCGGCCGGTACTGTCGAAATATTTCGTTTCACTAGTATAGCCGGTACAGAGAAGGGAATAGTTTCTTACTGTTCAGAATTTTGGCCGTTTCAGTCCGTACAGGCTGATATTTCAGCTTGTACTGGCCTATATTTCGGCTTGTACTAGCTGATATTTCGGCCTTTACTTTTTTCATTTTTTTTTTTCATTTCTTCAAACTACAAACTCATTTTGACCCCTTAATTCAGACCAGACTATTTGTAATTTCTATATATTTATATATAATTTCTTCATATATAGGCTATGATTTTAGAATATAATTTATAGATATTTATATTTATATATATAATTTATTCATATATAGACTATTCCGAAATGGTACCGGTACTGAAATATCTCATTTCGATGGCTCGACCAAAACGATCACAGGTACGATATTCAAAACATTGAGTGAGAGTACTCTTAATAAGAGTGAGGCGGTCCCCTTTTGATAAATACACCCGTTTCCAACCAGCCTGCATTTTCTCTATCTTCTCCACTACCCCATCCTATATAGTTCTATTCTTGAAAGTTGCACCCAGCGGAAGGCCTAGATATTTCATTGAGAAAGAGGACACCTTACAATCCAAAAGGCTTGCTAAATTGAATATATTAGAAACTGCACCCACAGGAACCATCTCAGACTTGACAAGGTTCACCTTAAGCCCTGACACTTCTTCAAAGCAAAGTAATAGTGCTCATAAAGTTTGGATCTGGTTATTATCCGCTTCACAAAAGACTAAAGTATCATCTGCGAAAAGAAGGTGTGAGATGATAATAGGGCCACCAGAGCCATTACCCACTTGAAAACCAGATAAGTACCCTCCCCCAACAGTAGCCTACACCATCCTACTTAAAGCCTCCATAACTATAACAAATAGAAGGGGAGATAGAGGATCTCCCTGCCGCAATCCTCGTGAACTATAAAAAAATCCAGCAAGTGTGCCGTTAACTAGAACTGAGAACCAGGCGATTGAAATACAATGACGCATCCATGAAATCCACCTATCCCCAAAGCCACACCTCTCAAGCAAGTATAAGAGGAATTCTCAGTTCGAATGATCATATGCCTTCTCCATGTCAAGCTTGCAAAGAACACCTGAACCTCCCTCCCGTAGTTTGTGGTCCAATCACTCGTTTGCAATGGGAACCGAATTAAGAATTTGTCTCTCCCGAATAAATGTGTTCTGAGACTTGGAAATAATAAGTTCCAACACCGAACTTAGCCTGTTGGCAAGAACCTTTGAAATAATCTTATATACAGTACTAACCACTAACCAGGCTTATTGGACGAAAGTCCTCAATAGTCGAGGCCCCTTGTTATAGCAATAATGTATTGTGGTGTTTAGCTTTGATTAGAGCTAATTTTTCTTTGCTAATGCAATTTTTAACTGCAACTTTACAAATGTTACCATATCACTTAAACATACTAGGTTTCCAAGGTGATAAATTTTAGAAGTCATTTCATTGTTGCAGGGCTAATGAAATGCAAATATTTTGGATTTTATTCATCCATTAAAATGATATGAGCAGATAATTTTTTTTTTTGGATAAGTCAGTCAATCTTATTAATGGCGCCAAAGGGTACAAATCATGTACACAGAAAGTATACAAGAGACCACACCATACTAACTAGTTGTAGAAAAAGCTAGAGTCAAAATGTAGAAGATTAGCAAATCGAGAGAGTTGAGGCAGCCATCAACTATGATGGGATTTGAGAATAATGTCTTTTAACTCCCAACACCATTGTTGCGTTTTTCAAAGGTTCTAGCATTTCGCTCCTGCCAAATGCACACCATAAAACACAAAGGAACCATCCCAGGAATAGTACTGGAAGTTTTGGAACTGTTGCTTTGGCATGCTCATGTGAAATGGGAAAACGTAGTTTTTTTTATTCCTTGTGTTCCTTGGCTGATATCCTTCATTAGCTAAAATCTTGGGCTAAATTTGTATATAATTTTCACTAGCTTTTAAACTTGATTAAAACTTCAAGTTGTGGCCCTTTCAAGGGGCAATTGACATATCATACAAACTTGATGCGTGTGATTGGAAATAATAACATATGGATTCTTGGTAGCTACTACAAAATACAGCCTTAGATGTGCAAAAAAGTTATTCGAAATTAGCAAAGGCTTCAATAACTAGATGGCTCCCTAGTTAGTACTAAATGATCACTTGCTGGTAATATCTGTTAACGTGCACAGTAAAGCTGCGGAAAGTAATCCATTATTTCCCTTGTGATTGGTAAATAGCAGTTAGCAGTAGACTTTTCAGATTTTATGGTAGGGAAGTCATAGTACTTCATCTCAATATTATTTTTCTTTGTTTTTTTTTGGGGGGGGGGGGGGGGGGG
>QEOT01001684.1:489266-532894 GCA_003123785.1 Pterocarya stenoptera | reverse complement strand
TCTCTCTCTCTCTCTCTCTCTCTCTCTCTCTCTCTCTCTCTCTCTCTCTCTCTCTCTCTCTCTCTCTCTCTCTCTGTGTGTTCAGCTGGTTTCATTGATGCCAACGAATATAACAAAAAGAAAAAAGGATTTCACTATTGCAGAGATCCAAAATTATGATACCAAAAAAGAAAAAAAGAAAAAAAAGCATTGGGTCAGAACTCTCTCTCTCTCCCTCTCTCTCTCTGATCAGCTTGTTTCATTAATGCCAACGAATATAACAAAAAAAAAAAAAAAAAATCTTGGGATGGTGTACTATCTAATCCAAAATTTTGACATATGGCGGGCTTACAAGATGATGCGTGTCATCCGTTAATTGAGATGGATAAAAAATATGTAATTGAGATGGATAAAAAATATGAGGGAGGGAGAGATAAATCCTAAAAAAAAAGCATACGAGGCTAATTGCGAATTGGCAAAGGGGCCATGACCAAATTTTTCATTTTTAAAATAATAGTGCTACATGTACTTATAGTTTTACTTACAAGACTTATTTTGTTAGTTTTCTTTTGAAATTCAAATTTTGAATTTTAAATTTTATGATTTTTAGCATATCAATAACTAACATGTGGAGAAGTAAGTTTTTTGTAAGTATTTTTTAAGTATATTTAACAATTTTCTTTTTAAAATGCTTAATGTATGACCAATTGGTTGAAAGTTAATGTAGCTTGAGGGTAGAAGTTCGAGTCACTAAAAATAGACATCGATATACAATTTTTTATTTCAATAAAACGGAAGATGGATAGATTGAAAAAAGTTTTAATTTTGAAATGAATTATATTTCCTGTTTGATTGAAATTATATTATTCTCTGTTTGGCAATTTGGGTCATTCGAAAATCATTTTCTATCTCCGAATCTCGAATTTCATCTTCTTCTGTGATGACTTGATTCAATATTTTTAAGGTGAGAATATGGATAATTATATTAGATCTAAATTAAGTTGAGTGAGCTATTTTGGGAAAACCCATAAGACATAAATTATTGAGGATGACTAGAAAATTCAAATTAGGCCCATAGGCCTAAGAATTTATTTTAAGGCCTGTTAAGGTTTAATGTATAGTATCAAGGGGTCAATATTCTTGAAAAGCCCGATTGAGATTTATTGAATAATTTTGAATAGGCAAGCCCAAATTTATTATGATGGGTTAATGGTTGTATTGGGCATAATAATTGGATTAAAGTTTATTTAATATTAATGGACAAAGTGGGCCACCATTTAATTAGTATTAAGTCCAAGAATTATTTTATATTTCTAAAATTATTTATTGAACGAGTTGAACTCATTTTAAATGTAAAATTGGCCCATTAGGATTGTTAAGCGACTTGAACCCATGAAATTATAAGAGTCCTAGAATTTAGTTGGATTCATTAAAGGGGTCAATCCATTTGCTAGAGCCCAAATAGAGACCAAGTGAAAACCCACGTGGAAGGCCCAAGGCTTAGGCCCAAATGTGAAACCCAACCCACGTAGAAACCCATGTTCGCAGGACTTCCTTCTTTGTTCATATAGCTTCCTTCTTAGCTCAAAAAGCTAGTGTTCGGAACCCAGTTAAGGGTATAGTTGGTACTCAACCTCCTTTTTTTTCTTGAGTTTCCAGCGGTAGTATGTATACCTAAATGTAAGTATACAAACTCATGCCCAACGGACCCATACCACAGCAGCTCGAGGGTTCTCTCCCAAGCACAAGAAGCCTCCATCGTGCACTGCCATAACAAGCGCTGCCCACAATGTTCCAGTTTGTATGGCCTGCAATCGGCAAGCTTCCATGGATGCCCACCCAACAAGCATCACAGCGCAGCACCACTCACGTCCCGTCGTGAAAGACCTCACGTTAAAGCAGTCCTACACGTCTTCCCCGTGAACGACCCTAAAATAGCCTGCTACAGCCACCAGTGCACGTCGAAGCAAGCCACTGCAAGCTTGTCGCGGCTTATGCACCACAAGTCTGGCCCTGCATATTGCCGCACACTACATCATCTTTGGAAGGTTATAGAGACGCTATCCAGCTGCTGCCCTCCTCTGTCCAAGGTCGCAGCTGTTGGATCTATATAAATCCAAAATCTCCAAGATAACTAGTAAAATTTTTGTAGAAATCTAGCTAAGAGAGTGTACCTGTAACCATTGGAGAGAAGAATACAATGGTATGGTCTTCCACGTTCAAGACTCACTCTCTGAAAACACTCGTAGCAATGAGATGTGCAGAGTTAAGAAGATGAATCTTGAGTGGGGACCATGACCTATATATAATATCCTAATTCCAATTTTTCCAATTATAAAATAGTGAAATTACATGGTTTAATGGGTCTCTACACATGAATTGGGCTCGTACCACTTTAATGCTTATAATTTGACCAAAATTATGGGCTTCTAGAGATATGTCAATAATCTGGTTATGTCACTTTATTGATCACACTTATTGGGCTTTACAGACATTATCCAAACCTTATGTTTGGCAATTATCCAATGTATGATTTATAATTTATGTAGGTCCATTAGTTTAAATAATTCTAACAATCTCCTACTTGGACCACATAGATTTATGGAGAAATCAAACATTGTAAACTTTATGAGCTCAAATTGTGATTGCCAAACTTTATGAATATCATCTCGAAACAATCTGGTTTATTGAATAATATTAGTATATGATCATGGTAGTCGTTGTTGCATTTATCATGATAGGACCCGCCCATGTTTACAAATACTAATATCATCAACAACATATTTCCAACTGGTTCCTAGCTACATCATTCTTTCAAGCCTTATGTATTACTATATTTTGAAAGAAATGCAGTCGTAGATTCATAAATAAACCAAAAGCACAATCGTTGTATGTGTCAAATAAGTCATATGTAACAGACAAATTCCCACTAATAAAAAATGTTACTAGGACTAAACCACTCCCATCCAAACTACACCCTTCTTAAACACTTTAGGTGGTAAGCCCTTAGTGAGCAGATCCGCAAGCATAAGATTTGGACTAATGTACTCAATTGACACATGATAATTCTAAACAGGGGCAAAACTGGTTATAAGGTAAGGGGTAGATTTTTTTTAGTGCTGCTTTAAACCCTAAAGATGCATATAAATCATTTAAAATTGATGATATATGAAAATTGGTTGAGAATTTTTATCCATTGGATTTTATTGAGCAAGAAAAATTCCTTTTGAGAATTCAATTGTAGCATTATGAGCTTGATGTGCTGACACATCTAGATTTTCAAGATATGTCTACATTATTTGAGCTATGCAGAGGACTAGCAATTTCAGAAAAGTCAAAAATTTATTTTTTAATTGACATGTTAATTCGTCTAGTATTAACTCTTCCTATTTCTGCTGCTACTACTGAGCCAACATTTTCTGCTATGAAACTTTTAAAAACTAGATTTCGTACTCGAATGGAATATGAGTTTCTTGCAGATCATAGTTTATATTGAGAAAGAAATTGTCAAGAATTTCACTTCAGAGATGATAATAGATGAATTTTATTCCATGAAAGATCGTCGTTGAGCTTAATTTGAAGGGGAGATCCTAAGTTGATATTTCATTTTCTTTTCTTTTTGTAATGGTCTCTAGCAAACTACGAAAAGTTTAAGGAAAATTATCCTATAAGATGATTTATAGACATGTTTCTTTTGTATATAACTTTATGACGTATGATTATTGTTTTTTATATAGTCACATGTAAAAAATACATATTACTTATACTCATACATACCACAAACTTTGTCCATCACCCCCCAAACACCAAATCCTAGTTTCACCCTTGATTCTAAACTCTTTATTTCACGATTAAAAACTTTATGTTAATGTGTTTAGACTTTGAAGAACTCTTGTCGTTCTTAGAATATAATTCAGCAGCCTTATTATCACAATAAACCTTTAGTGGATTCTCAATACTATCCACGGCTTGAAGACCGGTGATAAAATTTTGCAACCATATTGCTTGATTGGATACCTCATAGCAAGCAATAAACTCTGCTTTCATGGTAAAAGAATCTGTAAGCGTCTATTTGATACTTTTTCATGATATAGCTCCTCCAGCCAAGATGAAAACATAACCTGAAGTGGATCTTCTACTATCGAGACAATCAGCAAAATTAGAGTCTGAGAACCCAATAATCTATAGATGTTTTGAACTCTGATACGTGAGAATATAGTCTTTTGTTCTTTGCAAGTACCACATTACCCTTTTAGTAGCTTTCCAGTGATCCATGTCTGGATTACTCAAATATCTACCAAGCATTCCAACTACATACGCAATATCTAGGTGTGTGCAAACCTGAACATATATGAGGCTCTCTACAATTGATGCATAAGGTATATCCTCCATTTGTTTCTTTTCAATATTGTTCTTTGGGAAATTGAGCAAAGGGCGACAGTGTTTAATCTCATCTCATTATTATAACTTTCTCAAATTCTCACACAAAATATAATAAATAATTCAACTTTTACAAATATCAAAATAATAATAATATTAAAAAATAATATTTTAACAAAATTTTATTCAACTTTCAACTTTTATCTTAAAACCATTTTATCTTATTTCAATATCCAAACCGCACCCTAATCTGCGCATCCCCAAATGTACAATTTTGCATGCCAAACTTACTGAGTATTTTCTTGACATATGCCCTCTATAATAAGCCAACTGTACCACGTGATCAATCATGATGAATATTTAAGCCTATCACAAAATATGTCTCACCAATCTTTTATTTCAAAGTGTTTCGAAAGGAATTTCTTGGTTTCATGTAATATGTCTATGTCATTACTTGCTAGTAGAATGTCATTGATATCTAATACCAAAAATATAAATTTGCTCCCAATAATCTTATGATAAATACACTGATCCACAACATTTTCCTTAAAATAAAAAAAGGAAACTACCTGATCAAACTTTCGATACCATTGGCAAGATGCCTGCTTTAAACCATAGATAAATTTTCTTAATTTGTAAACCAAATTACTCGATTCATCAGTCTCAAAGCCATCTGGTTGCATCATATATATTATTTTCTCAATGTCACCATTGAGAAAAGAAATCTTTACATTTATATGATGAAACTCTAAATCATAATGAGCTACAAGTGCCATAATGATCCTAAAAGAGTCTTTCGAAGAAACTGAAGAGAAAGTCTTTTTTTATAGTCAATGTCTTCCTTTTAAGTAAAACCTTTTGCAAACAGACGTACTTGATACCTCTCGACATTGCCTTTAGAGTCTTGCTTGGTTTAATATTGTTAGGCAATTCAACAAGGTCCAAAACACCATTGTTCTTTATAGACTTTAACTCATCTAGCATTACACCCGTCCATTTTTGGGAGTTAACACTTCGTTTGGTTTGATTGAAAGAGATTAGATCATCTTCCAAACCTATATCAAACTCATACTCTTGGAGATAAACAATGTAATAATCTGGAATTGTTGATCTCCTCTCCCTATTTGATCTCCATAATGTCACTTCTAGTTGAGGCTGTTCAGGTTCTTTCGCATTGGTAAGAGGCAACTTCGAAATTGTTTGATGATCTGCATCCACATCTTGTACTATGACAGGTGTGACCACTTCACTACTCTCAGTATTTTTCAGAGGTATTTCAATTTGTTCCTCTTTAAATACAATATGTTTGGGTTGTGTAATCCCACTATCCTGAGTATCCTCAATAAACTTGGTATTACTCGTCTCAATAATGGTATTACCTAAAGGGCAATAAAACTTGAAACCCCTCTATCTCCCCAAATATCCAATAAAGTAGCAGCTAACTATTCTTGAGTTCAGTTTCCTTTCATTAGGCTTATAGGGCATAGCCTCAGCTGGACAACCCCAAACATATAAATGCCTAATACTAGGCTTCTTTCCAATCCATAACACATATGGGTTTTAATTACTGCTTTTCTAGATACTCGGTTGAGAATATATACTGCGGTCTTTATGGCCTCTCCCCATAGTGACTCTGGTAGAGAAGAATGAGTTATCATACTTTTAACTATGTCTTTTAGGATTCAATTTTGTCTCTCAGCTACACCATTTTTATATGGATTACCTAACATGGTGTATTGAGAAACGATGCTATATTTTCTAAGTACCTCGCAAAAGGCTTAGGATGTTGTTCACTTGATCTGTCATATCTATCATAGTTAGTATTCACCACCACGGTCAGATCTAACAGCCTAAATTTTCTTATTGAGCTAATTTTCAACTTTAGCTTTATAAGCCTTAAAAATGTCTAGTGCTTATGATTTCTCATGTATCAAATATAGATACCCATAACGAGAATAGTCATTTATAAAAGTGATAAAATACCTTTGACCATTTCAAGATGCCAAAGGGAATGGACCATAGATGTTAATATGTATCACTTATAAAATGCCTGGACTCCTAATAGCACATACTTTCCTTATATTTGTTTGCTTGTCTTTTATGCATTCAACACAGATTTTCAAATCTATAAAATCAAGAGGATCAAGAATTCTATTTGGCACAAGCCTTTCAATGATCTCTTTCGAGATATGTCCCAACCACTTGTGCCACAATACAGAAAAATTCTCATTGATTAATCTCCTCTTTGTAGCACAACTATTTACATACAAGGTTTCGTTTGTCCTTAAGTGAGAGGCATCTAAGTCTAACAAATAAAGATCATCAATCAAAGAGCTAGTACCAATAACATTTGAATCTTGGAAAAGACTAAATTCTCGTTTTTAAATGAACAAGGAATAACCGGATTTGTCCAAACAAGAAAAAAAAAAAAAAAACAATTTTGCGTATATGACAGCACATAACAAGTTTCACCTAAATCCAAATAAAAGCTAGACTCTAATATTAATCTATAGACTCTAATTGCCTCCATGGTAACTCTATTGCCATCTCCCAAGTAAATAAATTTTTAGCATCACTTGGTTTTCGGCACTTTAGGTAATCCTGCATGATAACACTTATGTGAATAGTAGCTCCCGAATCTATCCACCAAGTATTAGGTGGCACAATAGCTAAATTAATTTTAGTGTAAACATAGATAGAAAAATCACCTTTCTTTGTAAATCACTTCTTATATTAGAAATAATTCTTCTTCACATGACCATCTCTTTTGCAAAAGTAATAGGTAGAGACCTTATCTTATTCTTGTTGCACAATTGGTTGTGAAGTCCCAGTATCTGCTGTTGCCTTAGCTTTATCATTCTTCTTTCTTTTTTTGGTGCCCAAACTTCCATAGAGGAAAATTGCCATGTGAGCACTTTCTTTCATTTCTTGTTTCAACCTCTCTTCCTCTTGCACACAATGAGCAATAAGCTCATAAAGATTCCCTTTCTCTATTTGAATATTATAAATAACGAGCCTATAACCCGCGCAATGGGCGGATGTGTATATTGAATTTTATAGATTTATATTTATACATGCATTATATATAATCACTATTACAACAATTTAAAACTAATTAATAATTGATCAATATATAAATACATAAAAAAATGGACTAAAAATTGTACATGATCTATATAAAATGAATTTACTTTGCCAATAAATTAATTTATGGTCAGTTTATAATATTAAAAAATTAATATACCTTCGCGTTAAATGGGTTTTTACACAAAATACAAATTGAGGAGAAATAAGCTAGAATGAATTATTCTAATTTGTAGTTAATGCACATTTGTTTTGATGGAACAAACGAAAGAAAATGAGGGAGAAAGATCTAGACAGAGATAGGATTTTATAGCAGAGAAACTTGAAACAGTTTATACGGCGGTTTATTTTGACAAAACAATATATAGATTGAGATAGTGTCTTTGAGTGAAATCTTAAATCAGTTTATATCTTTATATATATGAAAAGAAATGAAACTTAAAAGTTATAAAAATTTATAATGAACCTCTAGTGAGGTTTTTTATGCTCGAAAATCCTCTTCATTTCATT
Organism: Pterocarya stenoptera; assembly: GCA_003123785.1. Lineage (NCBI taxonomy): Eukaryota > Viridiplantae > Streptophyta > Magnoliopsida > Fagales > Juglandaceae > Pterocarya > Pterocarya stenoptera. The sequence goes on along the minus strand of QEOT01001684.1, from coordinate 524,941 downwards.
TGAAATGGACAATATCTATTTAATGTAAACCATATGAGATTTTGGTCATGATTATATCCCCATACATAAAAATGAGACAAAATTGAAAAGGAATTTATGGATTACTTAGTTCATTAGGATATTCAACTGAAATATAAGGGAAAAAAAAAAACATTAGACTGAAGTTTTGTATTCCGCAACCATCACATCCAGAGGCTAGAGCAAAATCAAGCCGGTAAGAGAAATACATATGAAACTTAAATGGGAGACTTAGAAGATGTCAGAGATGGTGGGGAGCTTGATCTCTCCCTTGGTAGAGAGAGGAATGGCGAAGTTTCCAATGACAGGAAGATCGATGGTGAGACCCAATTCCAACTCATAGTCTATGTCCCAATCTGCACCGACATCCCTTGCCAAGCTCACCAATATGCTGTGCGGCACCTTCACCTGAACCTCCAGCAACGTCGTGTCGCTAGCCTTCAAGGACCTTAGGTTCGACATCAATCCCGATGCAATCACCTTGATCCACCACCACAAACACATAAAAAGATTCCAAGAATGTTTCATCAAGTGTGAGTCTTGCAGCAAAGTTTTGTTCATGATTTTGCTTGTATTGAACTTTTTTTTTATAAGCTTGTATTGAATTCATTAGATCGTATATTTGTGGCGCCCCCAACTTCCATGTACGGACACACACGGAAATCGAGACGCCGGGATGATGACGACAAGGTCACGCACTCCATCAACATGTGCTGAGTGTGTGCAATGCAACACGTGTACAATAAACAATACGCAGCAGAAAGGTTAAGTCAAATAACTAAGCATCAGAGTTTAATACAATACAAAAGTACTGAAAATCCACATGTCAACATAATACGATTTTTGTTTACAAATCAACATCAAATCAAATAAAATACAATAAGCATAAGCGAACCATAATCTTTAAATACAAAAATAGCCAATGTCCCTACTCCTCAGGTGGAGCTGCATTCTCGGGCTCAGCCTCCTCAAAATCTGCATCAAAATCTACAGTACTAAAAGATGGTACCGTAGGTAAGTAAAACCCAAAATGCTCTAAGACAATAAATATATTAAAACAACTAACGTTATGCATGCACATAATGACCCAAGTGTAAAACCCGAGAAAAACACAATTTCAATAAATTACAATTTTTTCCACACGCCAAAAATGACCATTTGGCACAAAATAACAATCCAGGAATAATTACATTAATTTCAATTTTAACTGTATGCACCATGACCTCCCCTAGGGACCATCCACATACTCTGGCTCTTATCGTCACCCCACGGGTAACGACCGTGCAAGCGATACACGAGTGATGCCTAGTTCCGCACCCACCGCGTACATAGCCAATCATCCTCTGACCCCCGCAGCCCGAGGAGTCACGGAGTCGAATCGAGAGTGTTACCAACCTGTCCAAGTCCCGGGCAACAGCCCCAGGGGACGACACTCAGTATATTCCGCTCCCGAGTGTCCAGAGGAGCTCCACTGAGATAATACCCCATCTCGGTTTAGGGGTGATACACACGCACCCGGAAAACCTTAAATACAGTTTCTCAAAACACACACCCACGCATGCGTGCACAATGCCATGAAATCAATCAATTACCAACAACTAACAGTTATCAGTACAACCAGATAACCAAATCACAGTTTATAAAACATGTTAGTGTAAAAATATATTAAAGTCTTAAAAGTCTTTTAGAGAAATACTTACAGCGCTTGATAATAATTTAGGAGGATCACGAAGGAGCTGGAAGTACCAAAATAGAAACTCCACAGTGTAAAAACACTGTGGCCGAAATGCACTGTATACCCAAATTTACACGGGGTCAAATGAAGACTTGAAATTGATAGGGTAGAGCCTAAGGAAGGTAGTGAAGCTAATGGAAGCAACGGATGGCCGTGGGTGGTGGCCGAAACGGCGGTGGAAGTCCAACAAGGTGAAATCGGAGATGAGCTCGTGGAGGTGGCTCCGGTGACGGATTGGAGCCGAAAATGGGTGGATTAAGACGGCAAGGTGCCGGTGATGAAGTGGTGAAGAAATGGTGGCCAATGGTGGTTGACGGCGGCGGAATGGGTGGAGGAATGTGCGGTTTTGCACGGCTCTTGGAGACAAACGGCAGCATGGGGTGGTCTAAAATTGGTGGGGTTGACTCGCCGGCAGCTGGGGAAGAGGATGGTGCCGGCAGTGAGGGTCACGGACGGCCGGCGGTGGTGCTGGGTACTAAAGAGCTGAACAGCGTGGAGGAGAGAAGAGGAGAGAGAGAGAGAGAGTCGAACTGGGAGTGGTCCGAACGGAAAGAAAAAAAAGAAAGAAGAAAAAGAAAAGAAAAGAAAAGGAAGAGGAAAAGAAAATATGGGGAAAAGAAATGAGGTCCAATTCTCATAACTTTTGAGTCACAACTGATCCTCAAAATAACTATTTTTAAAACAGTAAATTAAATAAATCAGTTTAAACTTAAAACTAATTAAAGTAAAATATTAAACTCCAACAATAACATTCTTTAAAATAAAAAGCAATTAAATTGCAGAACACTGATTAAAATTAATCAAACGCAGTGAAATGCTTTAAATAAAACAATAATAATTTTAAAACCCATAAACAAACCAATTTAAATCTGAAACAATAATTAATAAGAAGAAAGCCCAATAAAATAATTTTCACAACTTAAAATATTATAAAATAATATTCTAAAACTCCCAAAATTCTAAAACCAGAAAATCAATCTTTAAATTAAATAAACTAATCCTTTATTAAAATACACTAAAATACGGCTGTTACAATATTTATGAAAAAACAAACAACATTATTATATTGAGAATCAGATCGAAAATCAAGATCATATATATCGAAGTTAGGTTGACGTAAAAATGCTCACATGAAGAAGCAAAATATATGCCTAAATCATATTTCTCCAAGCACCATATGATAATTGAGATATCTAGCCAATAGAGCACTGTGCCTCTCATGAGATTTTTGGGATCGACTTCCTATACCCCAAATCCAGTTTGTCGAGAGAGAGGAGGAGAAGAAGAAAACTAAAACAAAATGAGATTTGCAAAATTTAAAATCTACAAAAGAAGTCGAACGTACCATTCAGTTTCTTTCCTCGCCCACCACAAAGAGCTTAAGAAACATGAAATGGAACTAAGCAAAATGAATCCCCCTAACCGGCCTTAGAAAAAAAAAAGGTTATTTTTCTTTCTCTTTCTGCATTTTTGCAGCAGCTAAACAGAGTAAAAAAATGACTGAACAAACGAAAAAATAGACAATTGAATGATTTTAGCAAAACCAATCATTTAAAAGAGAACAGGTTCTCGTTGAAAACCAGAACATCATCCCATGTAGCACCCGCTCCTTTTTTTCCATTTTCACAACTCCCAAACACAGGCCACAGGCCATAATTATTAGAGAAAACAATCATATAAAAAGCCAAAACATGTGCAAACAGGACTCGTTTTTAATAAATTCACAAAAATGAAAATCCCATGGCAAATGAAAATGCCACTCAAAACAGGACTCGTTTCGGATCAAAACAGAACCATGGCAAAAGCGCCCTCGCAGATGCCACAAAAAGTTCATCTGTATATGAGTTTTGTAGTAAGATTTCATTCACTTTGAATATTAAATCCATTAGACTAAATAAAATATCAACCCCAAAGAGCTCTACTCAAAACAGAGGTACTACTCGTTTCAGATCAAGGCCCCGTTTGGATAGCGGTTCCTCTATCCAAATTGGCCAAAACTCAAATGGCATGAACGCGCTCACAGGAGTTAATGTTTGATCTCTTGAAAAACACCAATAATACTGAACCGGAGTACCAGAAAGTAAAAGGAAATAAAAATGGATGATGATGATGATGAGGAGGAGATAATCAAACCTACTAGCACTCTTGAGGGTGTAAGAGATCTCACAGATGGGGAGGTCATGGCTGTAGGGGTTGTCAACGAAGACCTTAGCAAGGTACTCGACAGAATCACGGCTAAGGAGCTTGAAATCAACGTTGGTGATGCTGGCCTCTGGCTTCTTGATGTTGGCCAACTTCTCTGCCATGAAGTTCTTCTCCTTGTCCACCAGGTCCGCTATTTGGTAATGCAATACGTAGAGATCACGGAAGGGATAGAGAAAATGAGATGGTTTGACCTACTTTTTGTTCAAGATTGATCTACCTTCTTGCACAGAATTTTCAGTGGGAGACTCTTGCCATTTTCATGTACCTCTCTCTCTTAATAATTTCTCATTTTCCACACCTTCCATCAAATATATCTACTTCCATCAAGTCTACCCATCAATTTCCATCCAATAGCAGCAGCGTCTTCAGCACCTTTTCATTTTCCAATAACGGTTTTTCTTATTTTTCACGTAATCGTCCCTTCCCCTTTGAACTCACCGCTTGAATTTCTCTCTGTTTCTGGCTTGGACGCAAAAGACAAAACAAATTAATAAAAAGAAGGAAGAGCCTAGCATTTCATTCGAAATGCAAGTCCTCCGTGCACCTTGAAGGCAGCTTGTGCTCTATACGACATGGATTCTCTTTTTGAGTATTCTGTTACCCACCTGCTTGTTGATCTCGACGCCAATGGTGCTCTTTGTAATGTTCCAGACTCTGCCAGTGCGGCCATGTTAGAACTTGTGGGGCATACCCTTATGGACCGCATCGTTCACTTTAATGTCGACGTAGTCACCGATCTTGTAGGTCCTGAGGTAGGTCGTGAGGGGTATGTAACCCTTCTTCTTGAAGGGTGTAGCGAACAAATCTCTAGTTTGGGAACGAAGACCATGACCAGCCGGCATTTTTGCTTACTCTCCCTCTCCCTCTATCTCTCTAAGGTTAAAAAGGATACAAGAGTCGTTCTGTCTCTCTGTCTCTCTGTCTCCCTCCCGACTTATTGCTTGGTTTCCATCTCTCTTTTTGCGCTATGCCACCTTTTTTCAAACTCACCTTCTCGTTCCACACTTACACCCTTTCATTCCCTTTTTTTATGGTACGAAAGACAACTTAGTAATTGAAAACTTGGCTTTAATATAATTAAATAGATTTATGACCAAATTGTGTAGGAAGAGAAATCAGAATGAGATACAAAAGAATTTCATTAGAAAATTCTAACTTTAGTGCTCTCAATCCAGTAACAAGATTTGACATTTCCATAATATACTCATTTATATTCCATTTGCCATTATACCGTATTGAGACAAGTTTGTTAAGAAGCGTATTTGTCTCTACATTGGTCGACGCAACAAATCGATTTGCTATTTGGCTTAGGTATTTCTTGACATTTTGATTTTCAGGTATTGCACCTTGAATAGAATCAAGAATAAAATGCTTATATCATTTGCATGCTACCCAGAGACGAAAAACTAATACCATCTCTCAGATCATTGACCAACAAGGAAAACTGATTTCTGATACAAACCAAATAGCTAGTGTTTTTTCTACATTTTACTCCCAATTATTCTTATCCTCTGATCCATCTGATTTCAATGAATGTCTCCAAGGTATGGAACAAAAAGTCACTCCTGCTATGAACTCCAGACTTCTCCTTAGATTCACTGAAAAGGAAGTTAAGGATGCAGTCTTCCAGATGAACTCTCTTGGATCCTTAGGACTAGACGATTTCCAGCTCATTTCTACCAAAGTTATTGGGATAGTCTTGGGAAGGAGACATGTACTTTTGCCCATAATATCTTTAACCAGGGAGGCTCCTTAGAAAGTGTAAAAGATACCTTCATTACACTGATTCGTTTACTAAACCAAGCTGAAGCTCGAGGTAGTCTCTCAAGTATCCCCAATGGTTCTGGCCTAATTCGTGTCAATCATCTGTTCTTTGCAGATGATAGCCTCCTATTATGCAAAGCCAATTCATTGGAATAGTGCAAGATTCTTTACATTCTGGAGATCTATGAAAAAGTATCTGAACAGATGCTTAACAAAGAAAAGACCTCTATTTTCTTTATTAGGAATACACCCATTGATGTGTAGAGAAACATTCTGGAAATTTCAGGGATCCAATCTTTAGGTTCTTTTGTGAAGTATTTGGGCCTACCTGCTATACTAGGAAAATCAAAAGCTAGTGCTTTTCACTCTCTTATTGATAGAACTTGGGCTAGAATTACCAATTGGAAGACCAGGTGCCTCTCAACTGCAGGAAATGAAGTACTCCTCAAAGCAGTGCTCCAAGCAATCCCAATATAATCCATGGGCATCTTCCTTCTTCCTCTTTCGATCTCAAAAAGGCTTAACAAGCTAATGAAGAAGTTCTGGTGGGGTTCTAATGAGGACTACTAAAAAATTCAATGGATGAAATGGGATAAACTGAGTCAAGGCAAGAGTAAGAGTGGGCCGGGGTTTAGAGATTTCAAAAGCTTCAACCTAGCTATGCTTGCAAAACAATGTTGGCATATATTCCAAAATCCATGCTTTCTTTTTGCTCAAATCCTTAAATAGAAATATTTTCCCTATGGGCAAATTTTGGATGCCAAATCAGGCTACATACCATCTTTTACTTGGGGGAGAATTATTAGTGGATTAAACTTACTTAAGGAGGGCTTAATTTGGAGGATTGGAAATGGCAAGAGGGTCAATATCTAGGAGAACAAGTGGATCCCTAATCCTTACACTTTTAGAATTTAGTCCAACAGGGAGGAGAATGCAGAGTAGGTAATGGTTTCTGATCTTATTGACTCTAATTTAAGGAAATGGAAGGAACCATTCTTGGTCAATCTGTTCTCAGCTCATGAAGTAGAGATAATCAAATCAATTCCAATCAGTTTAGGTGGAAGAGATGTTCAACTGGTATGGCACTCACGAAGAATAGCATGTTCTCAATAAGAAGTGCCTACCACCTACATAGAGAAATGCAGTTAAGATCATAAGGAGGGCCATCCCATAACGGTTTGCAATCGAACTTTTGGAAAGGCATTTAGAAACTTCCACTCCCTAATCCAGTAAGAATGTTTGTGTGGAGGGCCTGCAATGACAGCTTGCCTACTATGGATAACCTGCTAAAAAGAAAGGTGGTGCAAGATAACACATGCCCAATCTGTCAACCTGAAGTTGAGACATCAGAACATGTACTCTGGAGTTGCGAGGCTGCTAAAGATGTATGGACCCAAGGATGTCGAAAGGTTCAAAAAATGAGTATCAAACTCTCCTCTTTCAAAGGAATTTGGAACCACATGGTCACTTCCTTGCAGGAAAGTATGCGTAAGGAGGTGGCTATGATTACTTGAATACTTTGGTCCAGAAGAAATGATTTCATTAATGGTAAAGGATTTATGCACCCTAACCTACTCATCTGCAAAGCCAAGAGGGAATTAGACCTATTTAGCCTAAGCCAGAACAATGAGGACGCAGGTATGGCAAGAACTAGTATACATACTACTGTCACATGGGCAAGGCCTCCTGTAGGAACTTATAAAATGAACTGGGATGTAGCTCTAAATGAGCAGAGGGGCTAATTGGCATTGGAGGCATCTTAAGGGAATGTGTTGGGCAGGTCATTAGCACCATCCAAGCCAAAAGGCGCTTGAGACTGAGTGCTTTTAGTGGAGAGGCCTATGCAATGATGATGAGTACAATTTTCTGCAAAGAGTTGGGTGTGACAAAATTCATCCTTGAGGGAGATGCCTTGCAGGTTGTCACTTATTAAATACATCCCACACTAAATGGAGCTAGGGTGGTCTTCTAATTGAGGATGCAAAACAACTATTGAATACTTTTGCAGAGTGGACTACAGTTCATACCAAGTGAGAAGGCAACAAAGCAGCCCACCTCCTAGCACAAAATGCTCTTCTCATTAGTGAAGACTTGTATGAAATTGAGGAAGTTCCTTTTTGTGTCCAACATGTAGTAAACAATGAGATGGTGTAATTTCCATTTAACAGTAATAAAATGTTTCCAGCTTTCAAAAAAGAATAAAATGCTTCATTATCATAAGACTCATACAATTAGAGCGATCCCATTTCTCATAAGCTATCCTTTGATTAGTAGAACTCTCATCAAAAGACTTGGGAGACTCATCAACCCAAAGCGCATAGTCTGATCCATACACCAAAGAACAATAGTAACATGATTTTTTCATTTTGCAAATTTTGATCCATTAAGAACTGGAATGTTATTCAAATTGATAGATATCAAAGATGCATTCAATATAAGGATATAAAAGAAATTCACAATAAATAATATCCCATCAATCTTAAAGTATTAATGAACAAACCATAACTTTCATCGTGAAAACTTCATTCCAGATGAACAACAAAATCAATTAGAAAACATGACAAAATTAAACCAAATTTTTTATGGTTTTATACAAGTGGGCTGGTATGAGATACCTAGTGCATCATTGCAATCAAGTATTTAGACAGTAACTACAACATGCAAGTGTTCATTTCCCAATAAGGTTGATAATCATGAATAATGCAAAAAACTGGGTTTGGCCAAACAATAGCCTTCCTTTGAGCCGACTATTGAATGCATAGGGTAATTCCAAAAAATTATACAACCTGGCCAAACAATAGCCTTCCTTTAGGTCGATTATTGAATGCATAGGTTAATCTGAAAAATTATACAACTTGGACAAACAATAGCCCTCCTTTGGGCCGACTATTGAATGTATAGGTTAATCCTAAAAATTATGCAATTCACATATAACCACCTTATACCATCTATGACCCGGCCAAACAACAACCTTCCTTTAAGCTGATTGTTATTCGCATGGATATAGATTTAACTTGATGCAATTCATTAAAATTCTACATTTAAGGCCAAGGAGAAAATCCGTATGACAGAGGTCACTTAGGTGATACATCATTTTAATTTCTCTAAGCCATATGTATGAATTGCCACTGAATATCTCAAGGAAAATAATCATGCATACAAATAAGATTATATTAAACATGTCTACAATAGGGATATTAAAAAAAAAATTAAATTACTAAAATAATAAATAATAATATTATATTCTGTCGAATCCAGGTCAGGATCTGAATTCATGTCAAATTGAGTGGGTCAAACGGGTCAAAGTCAACAGTCAAAATGGTTAAGGTTCAACCCATGGGTATGGGCTTGTGATATAATTTGGTCCACAAGTATTAAACACAATGATCTTATATCTTGGACCCAACACATGAGCCCGACCATCACATATAAAACCCAATTCTTACTTAACTCAATTCACTTTATATCTTTTAAGGATTGGACCAACTAAAGGAAGCTCAAGGTGATTTGGGATCCCCAAGTGCTGACGTGGCCCTAGCCTCTTTTTTTTTTTTTTTTTTTTTTTTTTTTTTTTTTTTTCCGCATTCTATTTTCAGAGGGTAGCTGTATGGCCTCTTCAGAGGCCTCATTGGGCCACCTCGGCAGGTCATTGATTGTTCTCTGATATTGTCGTAGAGTCTCCAATCCCTCTCCCTGAGATTGAGATGCCTTTAAGAAGACCTGGTTTAAAGGAGGGGGAAATGTTTTTTTCCTTCACGAAGGAAGAAATCGATCATTCAACTTCTCCTTTTTGATTCAAGGTGGTATTAAAATTTCTTCGCAAGCGGCCATCACTGGATCAGATTCGTAGATTCATCAAGCAAAGATGGGGATTGAAGTTTCAACCGGTTGTGGGGGGTATGCAAAAACTGACGAATGTTATGGTCCGTATGACCACAGAGGAGGATTTTTGCACTGCCATGGCAAAGAAGTTTTTTGATATTGAGGGTGTGCCTTATTGAATCTTCCATTGGTCGCCGGATTTTGAGGAGGACAGAGAACTTGTGATGGCTCCGGTGTGGTTATTTCTACCTGGTCTGCCTCCTAATTTTTATCACACATCTACGTTGAAAATTCTCACTGGAGGATTTGGGAGATTTCTGAAAAAGAGATAATGCTACTGCTTGTGTTTCACGTCTTGAAGGAGCCAGATGTTGTGTCGAGATGGATATTTCTTAGCAGGTAATTAAAGGTTTCTGGATTGGGATGCTTGGCGAGATGGGTAGTCGATTTTAGGAGGTAATTTTCGAAACCTCGCCTGCATTTTGTCATAGATGTCACGTTCAAGGCCATTCGGATTCAATCTGTAAGTCTGGTAAAATTTCTACAAAAGAAGGAGGATAAGTAATGTCATTGAAACAAAAAGAGGTTAGAAAAGTTTGGCATCAGATTGATCGTTATAGCAAGAAGGCAGAGGAGTCTAAGAAGTCTTGGCGAGATGAAATACTCCAAAGGGTACAGTCTCGGTAGCAGGTTGTGAACTCGAAGGAAATTTTGTATGGTGTAAAGGAGGGGTTTGTGATGACTAGGGAGGAATTTTTGTAGAAGGGGGGTGATTTGGTTAGTTCCATCCATGATCTGTCGAATAAAAATTAGAGGGAATTTTGGAAGAGGTTGGTTCACCACGGGATGCTTACCAATTGTTAGTTGAAGAATTGAGATCGCCCTATAGCTCTTTGAAATTGGTAGATGAGATTTTGGAGTATGAACTAAAGCGTGTGGCCCAATGTGTTATTGAGGAAATGGTGAGTGATAATGAAATGGAACCTGAAATATACATTGTGTTGGCTGTGAGTTTGATTTGCCTTATGGAAATGGAGACTGTAAAGATTATGAGTCAGATCTAGAAATGGGAGTGCCTATTCGGCATTTGTTGAATTTAGAGAGGGGGAAGTTTGGGGTGGTGAGGGGTGTCACCACGAGATAAAAAAAAAAAAAAAAAATCAAGATCATGTTTGATATCCTTACGTGGAATATTAGGGGTGTGCGCACATCTGAGAATCGTTTAACCCGGTTAATGAAGAAGTTTAGGCCACAAATTGTTGCAATATTGGAACCTTTTTCTGATGAGAGAAATTGACAACGTTGGGCTGCTCGACTAAAGCTTTATAATTTTTCTTCTAATACGAAAAAGGGGGTAAGATTTAGTTGTTTTGGGATGATGATTTCCAGTTTAATTCAATTATGGTCATTGATCAAATGTTAGCAGGTTGGCTGTCGATGGGTTCGGAAAAGTGCTAGTCACTTTTGTTTATATGAGTTGCTTTCATAGACAGTGTAGGGTTTTGTGGGAGGATATTGGGAGTCTGGATAGTGAGGGGAGACCGTGGCTCTTAGTGGGGGATTTCAACATTATTTGTAGGGATAGTGAAATGATTGGGGGCGTACATCGGGCCATTGGTCCAAAGCAAGATTTCAATAGATTTATTGATGGTTGTGGATTGTTGGAATTACCCTTTGAGAGTTCAAAATTTTCTTGGTGCAATAGTCGACAAGGTCGGCGTCGTATTTGGGCACGACTAGATCGAATTCTTGTAAATACAGTTTTTTTACAAAGATTTCAACATGCAAAATTGTGCTATTTACCGCGCACACCTTTGGATCATAGTCCTATGTTAACAAAGTTGGTGGAAGAGAATAGATTCTTTGGGCCGTGTCAGTTTCGGTTCCAAAGAATGTGGGTGTCTCATGCGGGTTTTTTGCCACTGGTTCGAAGTGTTTGTGATGGGGATGTGGAAGGTGATGCCTTGACTAGAGTGGCTAGGAAGTTGAAAAATTTAAAATCAGCCTTGAGAATGTGGAATTTGTCCAAATTTGGGAGTGGAAGAGGAACTACAACTAGTGGAAGATCAATTGATGAAATTAGAGACTGTAGTTGTGGGAAACTATTCTATGGAGGTGGAAGAGTAGTTGCTTAATCTGAAAGTGAAGCATAAGTTGTGGCTAGATAGAGAGGAAACGATGTGGAAGCAAAAGTCGCATATTCGATGGTTGGAAGAGGGAGACGCTAACACTTGTTTTTTTGATGTGAGTGTTATGCAAAAAAAGAGGCATCATATTTTATCTAATTTGACTATGCAGGATGATACTTCCTTTAAAACTCCAGAGGAAATTCATGATGGCGCCATTTCTTATTTTCAAAATCTTTTGGCTGTTGAGCCAGTGGTGCGAGATGCTGAGACTCTCTCTATCATTCCACATTTAGTATCGAAGGCTGAGAATGATGCTTTATGTAAACTTCCTACTCTAATGGAGGTGAAAGAGGCTCTAGACTCCATTCCTGAGGATAGTTGTTCGAGTTCGGATGGGTTTACGGCGTGTTTCTTTCGAGCGGCTTGGGACATTGTTAGGATGGATGTTTGGAAGGCAACGGTGGAGTTCTTCAAAGGTAATCATTTACCAACTTTTTATAGTGTGACCAACTTGGCTCTTATTCCAAAAGTTGAGAAACCATATAGCTTTTCTAAGTTTCGGCCGATCAGTTTATGTTGTGTTGTTTATAAGATTTTTATTAAGATTGTGGTGCAGCGGATGACTCCCATACTAGAAAGCTGATATATCCTGCTCAGTCAGCTTTTTAAAGTAATTGTAGCATTTTCGAAAATATATCTCTTGTGCAAGAGTTGGTGTCAAGGCTTAATACTAAAGTTCAGGATGGTAATGTCATTTGTAAAATTGAAATGGAAAAGACGTATGATCGGGTAAATTGGAGTTATCTACTTCGGGTGCTACATAAGTTTGGCTTCTCTAATCACTGGTGTGATCTTATCCTACATTGTATTTCTTCACCTTATTTTGCAGTGATGTTAAATGGGAAGCCTAAAGGTTTTTTCAAGGCTTCTCATGGGTTGCGGCAAGGCGATCCACTTTCTCCATATTTGTTCATTCTTTCAGAAGATATTCTTTCAAGGCTTTTGGATTACCAATTTCATATTGGGAAGATAAACTCGTTTTATTTATCTTCATCTTGTCCTAAAATTTCTCATCTTTTGTACGCTGATGATTTATTATTTTTTCAAAGGGAGATAGGAGATCTATGAAAGGTTTGCTAAAAATTCTACGACTGTATGAATCTATTTTTGGGCAGAAAATAAATATTGAAAAGTCAGTGATTTTTTGGTCCAATAAAATTAGTTATTCTCGGAGAATGGAGCTTTTATAGGCCACGGGTTTTAGTGAAGGAAAATTTCCTTGTTTCTATCTGAGCGTGCCTTTGCATATAGGTAGACTCACTTCCACAATGCTGAATCCGATTATTGACAAAATAAAAAAGAAGTTGTTAGGTTGGAAACATAACCTTTTTTCGGCAGGAGGACGTTTAATTTTATTGAAGCATGTTTTTAATAGTATTTCGATTCATGTGTTGTCTGTGCCGAATGTTCCACTGATTGTTATCGAAATATTCAACGCCTTTTGTTGAAATTTCTTTGGGGTTCAAGTGATGGAAGAAAAAAAAGAGTATGGGTCTCGTGGAGACGAGTTTGTCGTCCAATAAAGAAAAGAGGATTGGGAGTGCGTTATTTGGAGAAAGTTAATGATTCATTACTAGTCAAATTTGCGTGGAAACTCATTACTAGTGATTCTCTTTGGGCCTCTTTCTTTAAAAGTTGGTATTTGAGGAAGGTTAGTCTTTTTGAAGCAGCGCAAGCACAAAATGGATCAAGATTCTGGAAGAATTTGTTAACTCGAGTTCCTTTAGTGCTAAAAAATGGTGTGTGAAAAATTCGAAAAGGGGACGTAAATTTTTTGTTTGAACCATGGCTCCCTGTGGGTGTTTTGGCACAACAAATTCTGGTTATTGGCTCTCCATTACTTCAAGTACGTGAGCTTCTTTCACATATGGGCTGGGATATTTCTCGTCTTAAAGAAATTGTGGGTGATGATATTTGTGATTCTATTGTTAATTCGGATGTTAGAATTCGGCAAGGCCAAGATCTCTTCATTTGGTCTCTTAATGCTGATGGGAAGTTCTCTACCAAAGGGGCGTGGAACACGTTGAGGATGCATTCAGATTCACCTAGTTGGGCAAAATAGACTTGGTGGAAAGGTTTGGTGGAAAATTTCATGTGGCATGGCAGTTTTGGAATCGTGCACTTCCGTGGATTCGGAAATCCAAAACGTTGGGGTTCACCTTGCTTCCAAGTGCCATTGTTGTAGTGAAAATATTGCTTGTGAGTCTTATGAACATATTTTCGGTAATGGTGGGCAAGCTGAGAAAGTTTGGGAATTTTTTTCCAAAAGGCTTCAAGTGCCGTATAGAAGGGGATAGAGTTTTTCTATTCGTATATCTCTTTGGTGGGCTCAGGGGAAACAATCTTCTTAGCTGGGTATTTTGTGTGGTATTTTGTCAATATTGATTATTTGGGCATTGTAGATTTCTCGTTGTAAGGCTAGAATGGAAGGTGGTGTTGCCTCTTGGAAGCAAAATACTTTTGTGATTGTGTTTCAGATCCATAATTCTTTTCAAAACAAATGAAGTTGTCTCTATGTTCCAATTTTGATCAAGATTTGTTAAGAAGTATTAGTTGTCCTATCATTCCTGGCCAAATGCGAAAGGTGAGAGCTTTTGCTTGACAACCTCCTCCTTTGGGTGGCTAGAAATTAAATGTTGATGGTTGCTCACTTGGAAACCTAGGCATGTCAGGGGGTGTGATTAGGGATGATAAAGGGAATATTTTTGCGGGATTTGCTCATCATTATAATATGCAATCGAACATTATTGCAAAGTTTTTTTCCTTAAGGGATGGTCTTCGGTTGTGTAAGAAGTTGGGGCTATTGGGTTTGCATGTTGAAACTGATTCTTTAATGGTTGTTTCTTGGTTTCAATGTGGGGAATGTTCTCATTGGTATCTGAGGTTTTTGGGAAGAGGTGCTTGATCTCTTAAAAGAAGTTGATGGTCAGATTTATCATATTTATAGAGAACGGAACATGGTTGCAGATTTCTTTGTAAAGGAAGGTGCTCGGAATTCTTGTCTTAATCTTGGTGTTGGAAGTTTTCTCCCGACGAGACTAAGAGGCTTACTGCGTATTGACAAATGGTCCTTGCCTTATTTACGGTTTTGGTAATTTGTAATTTTTTGGTGGATTGGTTCATTCATTATTGGTTTGAGTCATTGTTTCCTTCGTTGGTTTTGTGGGTTTGATAAATATTTTTATATATTGTAACCGCGGTATTTCTACGCCACAGGTAAGGGATTTTTAATAAAGTTTCGGAGGTTCTACTCCCTTCCAATAATTAAAAAAAAAAAGTAAGCTCAAGGCTTATGTTAAGATCCAAGTCCAATTCACATAAGAAACCCTACCCAAATTTAAAATACCATGACCCAAAAATAAACACCTGAGTTACTATAGCAAAAAGAAGCCACCGGTGGCGTCACTATTTAGGCGTTGTTCCGGCCACTAGTCCAGCCGATTGAACGACTTTTCCGGCAGATCTGGATGAAAGGTTATTGGTAAGGACATTTCCAACGACCTCCCATGCCTCTAGCAATCCCTTCTTAGTCAAAAACCAAAAATAAAATAAAATAAAATAAAACTTTTGGCCACCGTAAGTGGTGGTTTTTGACAGATCAAGTGAGGAACACCGACGACAACCACATCAATTCAAGAGAAACTTTTTGGTCACTCAAAAACTCAAAAATTGAATCATATGGAACTTTGAGCGGTGAAAACTTCACAAAATACGATAAGGATGCTTTCATACGACTCGTTGGATCTATATAAATATGAAATCACCTAGATCACTTGTCAAATCTATGTAGAAATCTAGCCAAGAGAGTGTACCTGTAGCCATTAGAGAGAAGAGTTTAGCGGTATGGCCTTCCATATTCAAGATTCACTCTTTAGAAAAACTCACAGCCATGGAATACGTAGAGTCAAGAAAATGAATCTGGAATGAGGACTATGACCTATATATAACATCCGAATTTCAATTTTTGCTATCATAAAATAATAGAATTACATGGTTTAATGGGTCTCTATACATGAATCGGGCCCGTACCACTTTAATACTCATAATTTGACCAAAATCATGGACTTCTAGAGATGTGTCAATGACCCGGTTATGTCACTTTATTGATCACACTTATTGGGCCTTATAGACATTATTCATACCTTCTGTTTGGCAATTATACAATTTATTATTCATAATCTATGTATGTCCATTAATTTAAATAATTCTAACAATCGCCACACGAAACAACCACTACCACCCCAACACTCCTATACTTTTATACCACAAAAATAGAGTGTTGTTGTTCCCTTATAAAACATCATCGTGAGCCATTGACGCCATACCTAGCTCCTTCGCCCATATTCACACCATTGTGAATATCCATCACCCCGCTTAGGCCTCCCTCATACGACCAACGGTAGGGTACTGAAGGAACCAATTGAAATCGACGTAAACTCTCTCTCGCTCTCTCTCTCTCTCTCTCTCTCTATGAAGCTCTCTTTGTCCGTGTGGTATCTCTCTCTCAACACCTCTCACTGCCTCTCTCGCAAGCTAATAATTATCACATGTTATGTTTGGTAGATATTGAGGGCGTCACATGGATATTTGAGTGCAAAATTTGTTAGTTATTGGTTCACGTGGGGTATATGAATTTATGATAGTTTGAGCCCATGAAAGGTTAGACTATTTTCTAAAATTATCATGAAATCGAAGTTGGACATTTTAATACGTGATTTACGGTTACAACGTCAATGTTATGGAGTTAATGCGATTTTAGGGTTATGAATATTTAGGTTTATAGAAATATAGGTTACCTAAGTATTCGACTTTTAATTAAAAAGTATTTGTTTAATTAAAATTTGTCATATGTTACATGCCTATTTTATAGATAACTGGCTTTGCCTCAAAACTTTGGTTTAATCCTATGAGGTAAGTAGTATGATTATACCCTTCTACGTACGGTAAACGACATGTCATTTTATAAAAGTATTATGTATGTATTCCCTCTATTGGAAGCCTCTTTTTATGTATCTAGTTATGATGAAAGTGAGTTTTGTATGTCATGTTGATATGTGATACATGCATCATGCTATGTTTTTATTTATGATAATGATAACCTATGTCGTTATGTGTTCAACATGCATCATGGTAAGAATGATATAAGATAAATTATGAAAGAAGATTTCAGAATGGCCATCAGAGATGCATGGTACCAATGTAGTTATAGGTGGATGTACAAGCCAAGAACCTAAGTGTGGCCCACCACAGTATGTTATGATCAGATTAATAATTCCCCTTGTGGCCATAGGATGTGAAACCGGTGCACAACTCTGCAGGGGGGATGGTTGTCAAAGTGTGTTGGCCATTAAAGAAAGAAAGATACAAGTTTCATGAGTTATGCTCAATACAAGTTACATGTTTATGCTAGTATAAGTATTAAGTATGCACGTAAAAAAGATAAAAGAAGTTATGAAAGAAGATTTAAGAATGACTATCAAAGATGTATGGTATTAATGTAGTTATGGGTGGATGTGCAACCCATGGACCTAAGCGTAGCCCACCACAATATGCTATGATCAGACCAGTGGTTTCCTTTGTGGTCATAGGATGTGAAACCAGTACACAATCCTGCACACGAGGGGTCAAAGTGTGTTGGCCTTTAAATAAAGAAAGATACAAGTTTCATGAGTTATGCTTAGTACAAATTACATGTTTATGTTCATATAAGTATTAAGTATCCACATATTTCAAAAAATCTTATGTTTATATATGATGTACTACTTATTGAGTATTCGACTCAATTTTATATGTTTTTATTTTTTATTTTTTTAATGATGGAGCTATAGAACAAAGCTTGGCCGAGAGAGGTGTGGCAGAGGCTTAGATCACATACAAAATTTTTAATTATGATTTTTATAGTAAAAGGTTTGAGAAATTTTAATAAGTGTTTCCGCATAAATTTCTTTTATATTTTCAATATTTTAATAAATAATGATTATATTTAAATTATGAAATCTTTTTTATCTGGTGTTTCGTTAGAAAGAAAATTTTAAAGTCAATGTCAGTAGCATTTTGGTTTCCTAAATTTATAAAAATGATTTTATTCTTAACCCTTGGGAACGGGGTGTTTCATTTTCTATACTATCCACCATATTTGCAACAACCTATTCATCTAGGATTATAAAGTTAAAGGAACTAAATGCTACTAAGTGCAGGTTTGGTAACTAAATGCTACTAAGTGCATGTTTGGGATTACGATAGAAAATATAATTTATAACTTTAGGACTTATAACTTAAAACTTTAATAATATATCATAATCATTTACTTATAAAAAAAACTTATAACTTAATATTAAGTTCTACTGTTGAAAAGTTATTTATTGTTTGATAACTATATGTTTAAAGCACTTTCAGACATGTTACGTTTATTTGTAAACAAATTAAAAAAGTGATTTCTGATGTAAAAATTATGATTATTTGAATTTTTAAAGATTATGATCATATCATTGAAAGTTTGAAAGTTGTAATTATTTGGAGATTGTATGAGTATTTTCGTCTATTAACAATCTTTTTAAAATTCAAATTGCGTTCTGCATTATCCTAAAAAGCACGTTTGAGGAGAAGCATCAAACATCAAACATACATTTTAGCTTATTTGAGATTAAAAATGCTTTAATATGTAACACCTAAACAACCTGATTTTTCCATTAAAGAGCTTTTCAAATTATTTAAGCACTTTTTAATACTCATACTGCAACCCCAAATAGGCCCTAAGTTTAAAACAGTTACAATTTAGTACCAAGTACAAAAGATCCCTACTAAAAGTCATAAAATCAGAGTATTTCATATAAAAAAAGCTCTCAGAATAAATGTTAGTAACACTTATTTAAAAGAGTCAAACAGATTTGTGCTACAAATCACTCAATACTGAATATAAATAGAGTTCACCTCAATATCATCTCCTTGAGCAGCTTCCTGTTTTAATGAATTCTCATAATTATCTTCACTTGGGTTAGGAAAAACATTAAAAAAAAAAAAAGACTCAGAAAACTTAGTAAGAAGTATATCATGTAGTAGACAGAATAGCAATCTAGGTTTTCAATCAAACATTAACAGCCTCAGTCAATATTAACCTCATATCATACATAACATTAAACCTCAAGGAAAAACATACATTTCTTAACCACATCCTTAATGGTCGTAACACTATTACCCCCTTGCGTTACAGCTAGTGATCCTTGTGGTCTGGACTTTATTAAGAGCTAGCAAGTTAGAACCTAGCACTCCTCAGGAATGAGCATCACTAAGTGCATCGCTAGTGACGCATTCCGGCGTTGTAATCCGCCCCTTAACCTTATGGTACCATCTTCACTATCATGGCCAGATCATTTGCCTCAACAAGCACATGCAATCATACATTTACGTTTTCATTTTCTTTTCCTTTAACCTTAGCTTACCTTTCATTCATTTGAAATACATAGTTGTACCGTATAGTATTTAGTCACATCGTTAGTCATGTAATTTCACAATCACATGCATTACATTAATAATAATAGGGTTCATGAACAGGGCTGCCAAAGATGTTTGATACATATACATTTTTTTTTTTTTTACAAGTAAACTGTTTCATACATATACATATACCTTCATAAAATGTACTTAACTATTTAGTTGTAAAATGGCATTGAAAAAAATTATTATAGTCACTTACCTCAATCATTGTGCAAAGTAAGCTTAAATGCACAAGTCATAAAGCGTCAAGTAGATCGTATAAATGTCATAGTCAAATAAGCATCTCCTTCTGCTAAATAAAATATGAAACATGCATCGTGCAACTAGGCCCAAAGAGTGAACAGTGTGTCTATAAAACCTTCCCAAACCCCACCCTACCTATGCGTGTAACTTTTTAACCTAATCCTTACAGTTTCACACTTATTTTATGCATTCTTGAAATCATACCATAAGACCTCAATCTCACCAAATCAATCTTGTTTAACCTAGGGTCATCCACATAAAATGATGAAACCCTTGTGTCCGAAACCCGACTCTCCAAACCCCTACTATCCGAAACTTCAAGTGGATAAAATCCTTACTTACAACACCTACTTTGGACTCACATGAAACTCTTAAAATTCATAAATGACTCTACTATAGTCCACAACCACTAATCCAAGCCTTACTCCCACTTGCTCATGGAATCACTAACCTTAGATTGCATCGCTTAGCACCCGAACCTCTCTCTCACCTTTTCACACTTTCACCTAGAATAACCTAGATCAAGGATCATGATTATAATATCATTAAGCTCTACAACCATCAAACCACCAATACATATTAGGGTTACATGCATACCACAATCAAACCACTCAGGTACATACTCGGTTTTCTCCTTGGACTCGTGCACATGGGTTCTACTTGGTTCACACTTCATAAACCTCTTATCTATACATGATCTTATGCATTTTAATGGAGATGAACAATGCAAAAAGGGTATCTTTACCAAGAGGGTGGGATTGTGTTGCACCAAGGGTGTATACGGAGTGGTATCTAAGGTTCCTTGGTTGGCAATGATGTTTTTGAGTTGTGGCGGCTCACCGTTGGTGCTAAGCAGTTCAAAGGGTTCGTGATGGCTGTGGCATGAAGTGTAAAACGTGAGGAAGAGGTGCTAAGTGGGTGGTGATGGGCAGTGGACCTGCGTCATTATGTCTGCTTAGCAAAAATTTTGAGAATTTTTTTAAGACATGTTTGATTGAGTTTTGGGAAAGGAAAGAAAAATATATGATTTCTTTGTACAAAAAATATATTGGGAGTTGACAAATCAAATAGGTCGAGTTGAAAATTTGTTTGAATATAATTTTTAAAATTAATTTTTGTTTGGTGTGAGTAAAAGTTGTTTCAATTTTTGTGTTTGAGTAATGATTAGATGAAAATTGAGAAGTTAAACAATTGTATTGTTTTTTTTTTCTTTTTAAATTTGAAGATATTTAGTTTGAGATTTTCAAATTTGCAGTAGGAAATTTTACAATAAGTTAATAATCTCAAATAGTTATTTGGTTTATTTATAACATAGGTGGTTAAAGGGTGTTAGGGTTTCACGTTAAGCTAAAAGAAAGTAAGAATATTCACTTCATTGCCAGAGCCAGAGGTCCATCCATATTACAGAACAATTATAACAAATTTCACTAACCCGGCTCAGTGAGGACCAACAAAAAGACACAGAGCCTTGAGGTTTCACTACGAGCTTAACATGTTACCATGGTCTTTGATTACCACCACTTCAATCACTGCACAAAAGGGAAAAAATACCGAAACGGTTAGCTGGTCAGGAAATCTCCGAATAGCCTGATACAGCAAGAAATGAAAGCAGATACTGCAAGAACAGTAACATGATAATGTTAGAAATGACATCATCTGAATTCCATAGAAATGAGAATTTATAAACCCAAGCAGATGAAAGCAGGATGAGTATATTAACTTCCAATGCTCAAGAACATAAATCGGTAAAAGCCATATATTTTCTAACGAGGGCAGAATACCATAAGATCAATTAACCTTGACCCTAACTCAACACAGGCCTCAATGTACTGCAAACAATACTTGTGTTTCTAGTGATAGTCTAGAATATCCTATTGTTCTTTCCATGCCAAATGGCATGCACTGCTGTTGTTAAAATAAATATTTCCCCTTACAAGTACTATTAACTGTCTGCTACACAATTTCTTCCCAACATCAGGAAACCCAAGGTAAAGGAAGCGGGTGGGGGGATGCCAGGGTCTAATTCTCTGAGGCCACAGAAAGAATAATCGAAAACTAACCTGAAAGTTCACCTATCAATAGGATCCATATCTATAAGTTTAGATTCATGCTTTTCACACGACCAAACAAGCAGGAAGATATTTCAGGGAGAGAGAGGGAGAAATCCGTGGGAGGGGCTTTGGTTAATTCAAGGCAGGGTTCATCCCGGTTTCAGTATCAAATGACCGCAGCAGTATTTATGTGATTGCTAAAAAACTCTCATATAAACAGAATCTACGATATTACCAGTTTACCGTCCTAATTTACTCCTGAATCTTGCCCATAACTTTAATTTTCCATTCCTGCCCAAGCCAACCAACCTTGAAGGCAGAGATGCAATGCTTGACTTCCAGAGAGTTCCACCAACCCAAGATCTTGCTAGTCAGATGGCTTCCATTTGCTGCTCCAGTACAGAAATGTTATAGCTGTTATAGCGTACACGTAAGGCTATGGGTTTTTAGTTTTGTAGAGTCGCCTAACACCAAATAATTTATACCGAGTAAGTGTGAAAACAACGGTCAATATTCTTGGTTTCTTATACCATGTGAAAGGGCATTTTATCTATTAAGATACCAAATGATATGCAATGCTACACCAGTGATTCATCAATTCAACCTGGATCCATTGGAATCACTGAGATTCAAATGAAACGAGATACATCCATATGAAATGAATTTAAACTGATTACCTATAAAAAAAAAAAAAAAAAATGAATTTCAACTGATCAAATTAAAAAGCACAAAAATCGTCAGCACTAAACCTGCAAGATTGCCAAGATAAATTGAAGCTCAAAAGTCAGACATTGCTTCACTTCTTCATCTTGGAAGGAGGCCTGCGGCCTCTCTTCCTCATCCTCCGTTTCCTTTGTAGCTTCTTGCTTCGAAGCCTAATCTTCTTCGACAGTTTCATTTTCATCTTGTGCTCCAGCTTCCGCTGGAGCTTTGGATCCACTGGAATTTTGTCAAATGTCAGATCCACTTGGTCATCACTTTCTGACTGGGACCCACCACCATCAGCAACTTCCAAAGACACATAGGCAATAATTCCAGCCCTTTTGTTGGTCACAGTGGGGGCACAAATGCTAACTCCATCGAAAGCATGCCGGTCAATGGGATTCATAAGAAACCTATAAGCTAAAAAGAAGAACAAGATTCAGTCCAGTACGAGTAATAAAGAGGGGAAAAAAGTAGACGAAAAAACCCCACATATTGCCTAAAGGATTGATAGCAACGGAAAATTTAGAAGTAAAAAAAATCAAGAGTGTTTTAAAAAAAAACCCTCGTGTATGATGCTGTAGTCTCCTAAAAAATTAGAAGAAACAAGAACTTTCATAACAAATAAAACTTTTAACACAAAGATCCGTGTTTCCACATTCCCTCCAAAGAAGATACATTGAAATCCAGAGTAATTTGGCAGAAACTCATTTTCCCCAAAACTAGTAAAACTTGCAACGTAAGAGGAGTAATCGTTTCTCATATTTCGCACCACAAAAGGAAGCAATTGCCTTAAGGAAAAGAGAAAGGAGAGGCGGTCTTACCTGGAGTACTAGCAGTTATGGCCAATGTCGATGATGATGCACTTGACGATAATGAGAGCGACGACGACAAGGAAGGTGAAAATGACAAAATCTGCACTGCCATTGTATCTTCTTCTTTGATTTTAGAGAGTTGCAGAAAATGACAATATTTAGAACAAAGGAGAGAGAAGAAAATAGAAGAATTCACTGTTTGTGTATTTTTGTATCAAAGTCCTCAAGAGAATGACAACGGGGACGAGGAAATCAAAGCTGTGACCTTTGGCTTGGCGAAGAGAGAGAACGGGAAGAAGAAATGGCAAAGGGAATCGTAGGAGTCAAGACTTATCATTAGAAGAAACGACGTAGTTCAACAAGAAGACAAACGCGGTCGTATTGTAAGCCTTAAAACTGCACAGCTTAGTAGTAGGGCTTAGCACATATTCAATTGGAGTCGGGACGACTCCACTCTGATTACTGTAGACTTTGCTCCATAAAGTCGAAGTTGAAATTAGAGTGGAGTCGGATCCACAATCACCTGGCACACAATCACAAATCTAAGAATACAAGATTCACAACCGCCCAATCACAGATCACAAACAACCAAGTAAAGATCACAACTAGCAAAAATTAAAACCCAAAAAATTGACATAGATTGAGATTCGATAAACAGAGGTTGTTCGTTGCTTCGATTTCATATTCGTGCTCCTTTGTTCGATCGAATGGACTCAATGGTGTTGGTTGCTCTGACGGTTTTGATGTCTCGATATCCTAAACGAAACCACGGATCTTTGAGAGTGAGTGAGAGAGTGAGAGTAGGTGAATGAGAGAGAGAGTGAGAGTGAGTGAGTCAAACGGCGAGGGGGAGTTGATCGACAGTCGCATGGCAAGACAAGACAGAGAGTGGCAATGGCTAAGTTAGCTCAACCCCTCATAAGCATAGCTCACCATTTTATCATCTCGCATCCCTAGCAGGGATTTCTTAAGGCAATCTTGATATATTAAGATTATTTTTGTAAGGTATTTTCATCAAATATCACAAATCAACCGACTCCAAAATTGCTTCGCTCTCCTACCAAGCGTGAGTGAGGCCTTACTTTTTTTGCTTTGCTCGATGGTTCCAAGTGATGTCCTTTGTGCCACAACAGGGTTTGTCCAAGCTATTGAGAGCATGATTTGGACTAGGTCTTTTCGTGCCACTTCGGAATACAAACTTGTACAAGGTCTTTGATGTCTTGCCAGGGTACTAGATTGTGCATGGCTTTGTTTTCCTGTTGGGTACTAGCCCAACAATGCCTCTAGCGATTTGGCTCACTCAATTGAATCCGAGTGAAATCCTTGTTCCTTGAATTCCTGCCTATAGGCTCAATGCTTAATCCCTGAACACATTTAAACTTTAAAAAAAAAATATACAGAGTGACTTCACCACTAACTAGCTTAAATTTTGTTGGATATTGATATGAGTCCATTCATATACAATTCAATAAATTGCAGTAATTTAAAGAATATAAAATATATCAATAGGAATGCAAGTTTTGGGAAAAATCTTGACAAGAAAGCGAGATTGTCTATCTCGCGTGAATGATCAAGCAAGGACATGATAATTGCTGAGTCGCACATATTGACTCCTTCAGGTAAAAATGAATGTGAGTCATATCTTACTAAATATGTTGTTGGTGACGAAAGTCTAACTGGCGAAGAATGGTGAAGTCACGGGGATTCACATGACCAAAAGCGAACAAAGGATAAAGTAATGCAAAACGTACTGTACGAGCCCATAGATAGAGCCCAGAAGGACATCATGTTCACCATGGAGAATCTTAACCAATCGTATCTTTGTAAGATTAGAATCCGCATAATAAGTTTGAGCTAGATTCCTTCAACGGAATAGAGTTATCAATGGCAGAATGGGGCTTAGGATTGTAACATTCCCAACTGGGCACCAAGAATCGTGCCACTGAAAGTGTAATGCCATAGTTGAACACCTCAAACCCTATAAAATACCCTACCAGTTACGCTCTAAATATATTATTCTAAGTTGATTACTGAGAGAAGTAGTTTCTTCTCTAACTTAACAATCAGAGGCATTCCCCACTGGGTTCTCGGAGGCTCTTGTTTTGGTTGCAGGTTGATAGAGTACATGGAGGGCGTTGCTGGAAATTGTATCAACAATTACCATTGCACCAGATGATATTAAAGGGTATAATGGATTTTATTTATAATTTGGTTAGTAAATTTTATTCTTTCACCGAGTCCAATACTACCGTGATGAAGAAACCAAGAAGGGCTTGGAAAGAAACCTTCAACTTGCTCAATGAGAAGGGAGCGGAGGCTGAGGCAAGAGAAGCAGCCTATAAGAAAAGGGAACGGATTACTTCAATAAGAGGGTCAAATACAGAAAATTCAAACTCGGAGACATCGTGCTAAGGGAAGTCAGCACCACCACTCGAAAAGAAGGAGAAGGCGTTCTTGGGCCAAGTTAGGAGGGACTATGAGTCGTCGTAGCCAGCAACAGACATAGCGCTTACCATTTGGAAGATATGAACGGAAAGAAGTTGTCACACTAGTGAATGCAGAGCACCTGGGGAAGTGTTTCGTTTAATAACTCCATGTAACCAAAATAAATGATGAATAAGAACCACTCTTGTTCAAGTAGTCACACCCATGACTCTTCGAATGATTAAGGTAGACTAGCAAGGTGTTAGCAGGTGAAACACAAGGAACTGTTAATGCTTGCATAAGCAAATACAATGGATATACACTTTTGCCATGATAGCGGTCAAGAAAACCTCCCGCGCTAAAAAAGCAAAGCCTAGCAGCGTGCAAGCTGAGCTTAGGCAAACAAGGCATATATAGCAGTTGAGGAGACCATCTAGCCCAAAGAGCCAAGCCTACCAAAGTGCATGTTGAACTTAGGCAAACAAGGCTAGCATACGCCTTGGTGACTATAGCGATCTAGGAAACCTCCCATGCCCAAATAGCCCAGCCTAGCAAAGTGCAAGCCGAGCTTAAGCGACCAAGGATAACACACACCTTGGCAACCATAGTAGTCGAGGAAACCTATTGCACCTGAAGAGCCAAGGCTAGCCCAAGTGTAGGTTGACTTCTGAGACCAAGGCTAACAAATGCCTTGGTGACCATATGACTCAGTCTCAAATGTGTTTTCAAGTGTAGAAGTGTCAAGTTGTATCAAGGATAAGTCCAGGATCGTATTCCACAGGGACAAAGGACTATCAAAACATTTGTGAAATTTTAGTGTAAAAATTATCTTGACTAAAATAGATGAAAAGTAAAAAAAAAAAAATGCAATGTGCAAAAGTTGAATTAAACATGTAAGAAACAATTAAACAAACACTTGAGATGCAATTTTCGCCCCATTTCTGATTTGAAATTGGATTTACCTCTAATTTCATTTTATCTCAACCATTTTCTCATTCCAAGAGATTATGATCGGTTAATTAAATAATAAGCACACTTTTTAATATAATCAAGGTACTTGACAGATTGTATAACAAATGTAAAGTGAAAGAAAGCCATCAAAATCATGTTACGAATTCAAGCATCAATCGTGCCTTTACATCTACGACTGATCAAGTTCAAGTACATGGAATTTTAATCCTTTTTATAGGCAAAATGAAATACAATCTATCAAGTTAATCATTCAAAATTTCATAACCTTGAGGAAAATCCAACCCCTAACAGTCATGGGTTACTCATTGAATCTCAAGCTAAAAATCTAGCCTATCATTTCTAAATTATAAAAATGCACAAAAATGATGAACCCTAACATTTAGAATTATTGTGTAAATAAATTACAGAGGAAAAGTAATAATCCTCAATGATAACAAGTACTGAAAAGAGAACTAAAAGTAATAAAAATTACAATGTAAATAAAATGACAAGCAGGATGAAAACCGAAAATAAATTGCCGAACGAAATGAGTATGTGCGAGTCGGTTACCAAAAACAGAGAAAGCAAAAAGTAAATTGCCGAATGAAAACAATCCAATTAAATCCATTGCAGCCGACGCCCCAAAAGTCTGTAAACCGAAACAATAAATTGAAGAGGAAAAAAAACTAAACTGCCAAACCAATAAATGCCAAAAGAGAGAGAGAGAGAGAGAGAGAGAGAGAGAGAGAGAGAGAGAGAGAGAGAGCAAAGTCTGCTATCCCAAAAACAATAATAATAACCGAAGAAATCCAATGCTAAATGAAAAAACAAGAGAGAGCCCAATGTCTTACTCAGAAACAATAATAAAATGAAGAAAAACTGCTGCCGAATGAAAACGTGCAACCAAAAGTCTAAGAACCCAAAAAGTATGAGCATGAAAAAAAAGTAATTCAAACTGCCAAAACCGAGAGTATATAAACCAAAAGAATAAAAAAAAATATCTTTTTAAAGTCGGCTCCCTTCTCTTTTCTTTTCTTTCTTTTCTTTTCTGCCGCTCCACTCCTCGTCAACTGCTCCTCAAGGCCACGTTAATTCCCATTCCAGCCCCTTCGTCCGTGAGTTGCTCGTGCGAGTGAATATCCAGTCCTCATCATGCAAACATGCGTGAGTGTTGAGGCCGAATGTGAATCCGGCTGTGCGTTAGTCTCTTGTGAGCCCGAGCTCCTTTGCTTCTCATTTTAAAAATGCCATACATCAATTCCTTTCCAAAAATGCCCCTACAAAAATGAAGATTTAAGTATTCACAATGAGGAGTAAAATTGAGATATTAATTCTGATGTGATTTTATAAATTACATTATAAATCATTTTAAGTGCAAAATATCAGAATTTATCAATGAGTCAAGTATTAAAAATTACTACATAATTAAGTGCTTAAATCAATTTTTGAATAAACAATTTAATCACTTTAGCAACTTAATTATACAATTTTGACACTTTATCACACCCCCCAACTAGCTTATTGCTAGTCTCTAGCAAATAATGCGATAACAAAAGAATGATCTAAGGGTGAGCCATTGAACTCAAAAATCTCTACAAAAGATCAAATCATGTTGAGGTCTTGGGCATTAGAATGTAATCAAGTCAGGTTATAGCTCAACACAAAGACTTATAAAATTCTCAAGAGCTTAAACAAGGGGAATGTATCTTAGCTACAAATCTTGGAGTGCATCAAGTGTGTGCACAAATTGCCATTTGTTGGTTTCAAGATTTCTCACAATAGTTTCAACCTAGCAACTTTGAAAGGTCTTTACTCCAATTCAAAACCATTACATTGGCGGCTTTCACGCTATCACACTTTGAAAGACCCATTTTTTTCCGCACCTCTTGGTTTTCTAGGGGGAATCAGACCTATGAATGTGCGCCTACTACAAGTCGGCCCTTACCACTAGATTACCTAAAGGATTTTTTTTTTCAAACAGATCCCAGTGATAGGCAGCCTTTTCCAATGTACTTGCTATATTTTTTTTTCTTTTTTTTTTCTTTTTTTTTTTTTTTGATCTCTAGCCTGTCCCGTTTCTCATGTATTTTTTTATTAACTCCATTTTTTTTCTTTTTTCTTTTTTTTGGAGTTTTTCATTCACTCTTCCTAGGCCATTGAGATATAGTTCATTGAAGTTCTTGCTAGTTGCTTAGATGAAAATCACTGATTGACATCAAACAAACAACAAAAGTATCTATCTTGGTCCATTAAGGTCATCAATCAATAGCTTTGAAATACATTGCCTAAGTTTGAGTTGTTAAGACTATCATAAGGTCCTATGTTGAACTTAAACCCAAACTAGTGGAAATTAGTGTAGCTCAAGACTGCAATTATCTGATCTTAAGTAGAGAAGTGTGAAAACAGTAACTTGGCAGCAAGAAAAAAAATTCAGACTCCGCAATTATAAATCCTGAGAGACTAAGTGGTAAAAGAACCTCCTTACCCCCAACTAAAAATAGGCAGTGTCCTCACTGCAAAGTATGAATAAATAGGGAATGAAAGAGAGTAGGGCCGAAGGAAAATACCTGAGATGGCTGAAAGGATCATGGAAGTAAAGAAGAAACTAGAAAAATAAATAAATAAACAATGCTGACCTTGAAAAGATAGACTGAAGAAAAAGGAAGGAAAAAATAATAATAAATAAATAAACAAAGGAAAGAACAAAACATAAAAGTGAAATAAATGAAAACAAAAGAAGAAAGGAAAAAAAATAAGTAAAAAAATAAATAAATAAATAAAGCAAAATAGAGATGAACTAAGGGTCATGAGAATATGGAGGATCTTCTAAAGAAATGGAAGTATCGTCATGTGAAAGGTTTGCCCAAAAATGTTTAAGTCGTTGGCCATTGACTTTGAACGTATTTCCATTTTGAGGATTAGTAATATCAATAGTTCCATATGGAAACACAGTCTTAACTAAATAAGGACCACTCCACCTCGATCTGAGTTTGCCTGGAAATAAATGGAGGCGGGAATTGTAAAGTAAGACTTGTTCATTTAGCTCAAAACTCTTTCTTTGGATGTGCTTGTCATGTAACACCTTCATGCGCTCCTTTGACAATTTGGAATTGTCATATGCATCTCGCCTAAGCTCATCCAATTCTGAAATCTGAAACTTTCTCATAGAACCAGCATGATCAATAGAAAAATTAAATTGTTTAACAGTCCAATATGCCTTATGTTCAAGCTCAACGGGAAGATGACATGCTTTTCCATATACCAAGCGATAAGGAGACATGTTAAGAGAGGTTTTAAAGGCTGTCCTATATGCCCAAAGTGCATCAGTTAGCCTTAAAGACCAATCTTTTCTGTTGGGGTTGATGGTTTTTTCTAAGATGTGCTTAAGCTCCCTATTAGCTAATTCAACTTGCCCATTTGTTTGAGGGTGATATGGAGTAGAAACCTTATGGTGTATACCATATTTTTTCATGAGAGCAGCAAAAGGTTTGTTGCAAAAATGAGTTTAATTATCACTAATGATAGCTCTAGGCATGCCAAATCTAGCAAAAATGTTTTCTCTCAAGAATTTAAGCACAACTTTGTGGTCATTTGTTTTACATGGTATGGCTTCAACCCACTTAGAAACATAATCAACTGCCACTAGGATATACAAATAACCAAAAGAAGATAGAAATGGCCCCATAAAATCAATCGCCCAACAATCAAAAATTTCAATGACCAAAATAGGTTGTAAAGGCATCATATTTCTCTTAGTAACTGTGCCTAATTTTTTACATGACTCACAAGTCTTACAAAAATTATACGCATCCTTAAACATATGAGGCCAATGAAAACCACATTGCAAAATTTTTGCAATAGTTTTATGTGCAGAAAAATGTCCCCCACAGGCCTCAGTATGACAAAAGGAAAGGACAGCTTGTATTTCATGATCAGGCACACATTTTCTTTTAATTTGGTCAGAACAATATTTGAACAAGTAAGGATCATCATAGAAAAATGACTTTACCTCATGCTTGAATTTTCGTATGTCTTGAGCACTCCAATTGGGTAGAGTTTGTTCTGTCACCAAAAAATTAACTATGTCAGCAAACCAAGGTAAATTTTCAACTAACATTAACTGCTCATCAGGAAAAGAGTCAAGGATAGGAAGAGTGTGCTCATTTTCAGCAAATGTAAACCGAGACAAGTGGTCGGCAACCACGTTTTCAGCACCCTTTTTATCCTTGATGATAAGGTCAAATTCTTGAAGAAAAAGAATCCATTGGATCAATCGTGGTTTAGCATCCTTCTTTGACAATAGATAGTTTAATGCTGCATGATCAGTGAAAATAATCACAGGAGAGCCAAGAATATAAGTTTGAAACTTGTCTAATGCAAAAACTACAGTAAGCAACTCTTTTTCCGTGGTAGAATAATTTCTTTAGGCTCCGTTTAGAATTCTACTTGCATAAGAAATGACATGTGGGAACTTATTTTTACGCTGTCCTCCTATGGCTACATCGCTAGCATCACACATTACCTCAAAGGAAATAGACCAAACAGGGGGCTACATGATAGGGCTGTAGTAAGCAAATTTTTCAGCTTATCAAAAGCATTTTGACAATAAGAAGTCCATTAAAAAACAACATCATTCTTAAGTAATTCACACAAGGGCTTAGAGATAGAACTAAAATTTTGAATGAACCTCCTATAGAACCCAGCATGCCCAAGAAAAGATCTGATTTCCTTTACTGTTTTGGGTATAGGAAGCTTGGAGATAAGCTCAATTTTAGCTTTATCAACTTCAATACCTCGGGATGAGACTATGTGTCCAAGAACTATGCCTTGTTGAACCATGAAGTGGCACTTTTCTCAATTGAGAAGCAAATGCTTCTCTTCACACCTGGCTAACACAGCTTGTAAGTTAGTCAAACATGCATCAAAAGAACTATCAAACACTGAAAAATCATCCATAAATACTTCTAAACTGTTTTCAATCATGTCGCTGAAAATGCTAAGCATACATCTTTGGAAAGTAGTTAGAGCATTACATAGTCCAAAAGACATTCTTCTAAATGCAAAAGTTCCAAAAGGGCAAGTAAAAGTTGTTTTCTCTTGATCCTCAGGTGCTATCTCTATTTGGTAATAACCAGAAAAACCATCAAGAAAGCAATAAAAATCATGGCCAACAACTTTTTCTAACACTTGGTCAAGGAAGGGCAAAGGAAAATGATCTTTCCTAGTGGCGACATTCAACTTTCTATAACCTATGCACATTCGCCAACTAGTAGAAATCCTAGTAGGAATTAGTTCATTTTTCTCATTTTTCACAATTGTAAACCCAGAATTTTTTTGGAACTACATGAATGGGACTTACTCCCTTGCTGTCTGCAATAGGGTAGATTATCCCCACATCAAGTAGTTTTAAAACATCTGCTTTTACTACCTCTTTCATGGTAGGATTTAATCTCATTTGCATCTCCCTAGAAACTTTGGCATTTTCTTCTAAATAAATCCTATGAGTGGACACAAGAGGATTTATACCTTTTATATCTGCAATTGTCCATCCAATAGCTCCTTTGTCCTGCCTCAAGACTCTCATTAGTTTCCCTTCCTGATCATGATTGAATTGGGCTGAAATCACCACTGGGAATGTGCTGTCGGGGCCCAAAAATGCATACTTCAGGTTAGTGGGCAATGGTTTCAACTCTAGTGTTGGGATTTCATCTTCTGAAGGCTTCAAATTTGTTGTCAATGGCGGGAGCTCATCAAATTTAGGCCTCCATTTAGCTTCAAATTTATTTTCTGCATTAAAAACAGGAGAAACATCAATGGGGGTATTATCAATAATGAGATCACAAATATTTTCTAACTCAAACAACAAGTCAGTGGGCTGGTATGCCAAATAAGCCTCCTCCTCCAATATGCTTTCCACCAAATTGACCTCTTGTGCATCTTCCAAATCTTGAGGTTGCCTGCAAAGGTTAAAAATATTCAGTTCAAGGGTCATGTTCCCAAAACTCAGCTTTAAAACACCACTCATATAGTTTATCAATGCATTTGAAGTAGCAAGAAAAGGTCTTCCAAGAATCATAGGTGCTTGAAAAGAAGATTTTGGTGTCAAGTGAACATCCAACACAACAAAATCTACGGGGTAAAAAAATTTATCCACTTGAACTAAAACATCCTCAACAACCCCCCTTGGCATTTTAATTAACCTATCAGCTAGTTGCAAAATGATTAAAGTTGATTTTAATTCCCCCAAACCAAGCTGTTCATATACATTATAAGGCAATAAATTCACACTTGAACCAAGATCTAACAAAGCTTGACCAATTTTTGAACTTCCTATAACACAAGCAATTGTAGGTGAACCAGGGTCTTTATATTTTGGTGGGGTATTATTCTGAATTATGGCACTGACCTGCTCAATAAGAAAAGCTTTCTTTTGCACATTTAAATTTCTTTTAACAGTACACAAATCTTTTAAAAACTTAGCATAGGTAGGAATTTGTTGAATAACATCCAACAAAGAAATGTAAATCCTAACTTGCTTGAATATTTCTAAAATCTCAGATTGGTGTTTATTTTTGTGCAAAGGAGTCAATCTTTGAGGAAAAGGAGCAGGTACAGGACATGTAATCTTTTCAATTTCAGTTTCAGCTTGTTCAACCTCACCCTTTTCAGCCTCATTTTGTACAGGTTTAGAGACCTTACCAGCATTGTCTGAACCTTGAGCTGGAATGTTCACCACCTTACCATTTCTCAAAGTGGTCACCGCTTTCACTTGCCTCACATTTGAGCCCTCACCTCCTTCTTGAAGTGGCTGACTTTGTGGATTGGGTTGGGATCGTGTAGGAAATTTTCCTTTTTCTTGAAAACTCCAAGCAGTAGTCATCTTTGTAAGTGTGCTCCGGATGTCATTTATGGCTTGAGAATTTTGATTGTTGATTGTTGCCTGACCGTGCATAAATTGCTGCAAAGTACTGGACAGCTGCTGTACCGTCTTCTCAAGTCCCTTCTTTTGCATTAGAGGAGTTTGAATTGTGAGTTGAGAGGGGCCCGAAGCCAAGGTTGGTGGAGCTACATACTGGTCACCCCTCCAACTAAAATTTGGGTGGCTCCTCCATCCTGGATTGTAAGAATTAGAGTAAGGACCAGAATATAGTTTATGTATCATGTTTACAGCATTAGATTGGTCCAACAATACTTCTTTGAAAGCAGAGATTGTGGGACATTCATTAATTATATGCCCATGATCCTCACATATACCACACTTCTCAGAAATTCTAGGGACAACATGCACTTCATTTACTTTTTTCAATTCCATGACCTCCATCTTTCTAGACAACAAAGTCAACTTAGCACGCAAATCATCATTTTCCTTTAAAATATATTTTCCATGGCCAGACTCAACTTGCTTAGACCTATCATATACATCAGTTGTGTCCCAAGATTGGGCATTTTCAGCCAAGTAGTCAAAATAATCAAAAGCTTCTTCGGGCCTTTTGTTGAAAAATTCACCATTGACCATGGTTTTAACAAATTGCCTCATCTTTGGTTGCAAACCCTAGAAAAAACTTATGACCTTCTAGTTCTCATATCCATGATGAGGACATGCATTTAATAAGTCTTTAAAATGTTCCCAACAATGATAAAATGTTTCTACATCTTTTTGACCAAAATTCATAATTTATCTTTTTAAAGCATTGGTCCAATGCATTGGGAAAAACTTTTTTAAAAAATCAGTTTGCATTTCTTGCCAAGTCCCAATAGACCTTGGTCTTAAGGAGTTCAGCCAGGTTTTAGCCTTGTCCTTTAGAGAAAATGGAAACAGTTTTAACCGAATGACTTCTTCAGTGCATGTTCTATCCATGAAAGTTGAGCAAACCTCTTCAAACTATTTGATGTGCAAATAAGGGTTTTCTGATTCCATACCATGAAAATGTGGAAGTAGTGGAATCATTCTAGGTTTGAAATTAAAATTATTTGCATTCAAAGGTCAAATGATGCAAGAGAGTGGGCTTGTCCTAATAGGCTATAAATATTCTCTAAGTGTCCTATTAGGATTCACCACTTCTGTATCATTGTTTTCTTCATGATCAGCCATAATGCTATGAGTATCAGATGATGATTCAAATGCTGGATTAAGATAAACAGATGCACCAGGGGATGAAATTGATAATTCAGTCCTAACAAGTCTATGTGTGCTATCTCTAGTCCAAACAGACATGCAAAGTCAATAACCAAAATAAAATAAAATCAAACAAGTCAAATGAGAGGAAAATATATCACTCAAGTTGTGAAGAGGTTCACAGCACTTCAAACGTCCTCTCAACAATAAAAGAATGCTATGATAAACACCAGTTGTCCCTGGCAACGGCGCCAAAAACTTGACTTGGTCTCAAATGTGTTTCCAAGTGTAGAAGTGTCAATTTGTATCAAGGATAAGTCCAAGATCGTATTCCACAGGGACAAAGGACTATCAAAGCATTTGTGAGATTTTAGTGTAAAAATTATCTTGACCAATAGAGATGAAAAGTAAAAAAAAAAAAAAATGCAATGTGCAAAAGTTAAATTAAACTTGTAAGAAACAATTAAACAAACACTTGAGATGCAATTTTCGCCTATTTCTGATTTGAAATTGGATTTACCTCTAGTTTCATTTTCTCTCAACCATTTTCTCATTCCAAGAAATTATGATCGGTTAATTAAACAATAAGCACACTTTTTAATATAATCAAGGTACTTGACAGATTGTGTAACAAATGTAAAGTGAAAGAAAGCCATCAAAATCTTATTACGAGTTCAAGCATCAATCGTGCCTTTACATCTACGACTGATCAAGTTCAAGTACATAAAATTTTAATCCTTTCTATAGGCAAAATGAAATATAATCTATCAAGTTAATCATTCAAAATTTCATAACTTTGAGAAAAATCCAACCCCTAACAGTCATGGGTTACTCATTGAATCTCAAGCTAAAAATCTAGCCTATTATTTCTAAATTATAAAAATGCACAAAAATGATGAACCCTAACATTTAGAATTATTGTGTAAATAAATTACAGAGAAAAAGTAATAATGCTCAATGATAACAAGTACTGAAAAGAGAATTAAAAGTAATAAAAATTACAATGTAAATAAAATGACAAGCGGGATGAAAACCGAAAATAAATTGCCGAACGAAATGAGTATGTGCGAGTCGGTTACCAAAAACAGAGAAAGCAAAAAGTAAATTGCCGAATGAAAACAATCCAATTAAATCCACTGCAGCCGA
>QEOT01001684.1:441630-489154 GCA_003123785.1 Pterocarya stenoptera | reverse complement strand
GAGAGAGAGAGAGAGAGAGAGAGAGAGAGAGAGAAGTCTGCTATCCCAAAAACAATAATAATAACCGAAGAAATCCAATGCTAAACGAAAAAACAAAAGAGAGCCCAATGTCTTACTCAGAAACAATAATAACATGAAGAAAAACTGCTGCCGAATGAAAACCTGCAACCAAAAGTCTAAGAACCCAAAAAGTATGAGCATGAAAAAAAAAGTAATTCAAACTGCCAAAATCGAGAGTATATAAACCAAAAGAATAAAAAAAAATATCTCTTTAAAGTCGGCTCCCCTCTCTTTTCTTTTCTTTTCTACCGCTCCACTCCTCGTCAACTGCTCCTCGAGGCCACGTTAATTCCCATTCCAGCCCCTTCGTCCGTGAGTTGCTCGTGCGAGTGAATATCCAGTCCTCATCATGCGAACGTGCGTGAGTGTTAAGGCCGAACATGAATCCGGCTGTGCGTTAGTCTCTTGTGAGCCCGAGCTCCTTTGCTTCTCATTTTAAAAATGCCATACATCAATTCCTTTCCAAAAATGCCCATACAAAAATTAAGATTTAAGTATTCACAATAAAGAGTAAAATTGAGATATTAATTCTGATGTGATTTTATAAATTACATTATAAATTATTTTAAGTGCAAAATATCAGAATTTATCAATGAGTCAAGTACTAAAAATTACTACATAATTAAATACTTAAATCAGTTTTTGAATAAACAATTTAATCACTTTAGCAACTTAATTATGCAATTTTGACACTTTATCACCATAGTGATCAAGAAAATCTTCGTACACAAATAGCCAAGCCTAGCGACATTCAGGCTAAGCTATAACGACCAAGGCTAACACACAACTTAGCGACCATAGTGGTCAAGGAAACCTCTCATGCCCAAAATGCCAAGCCTATCAGAGTGCAGGTTGAGCTTCAGTGAACGAGGCTAACACACATCTTAGCAACTATAGCGATCGAGGAAATCTCTCGTAGAGAAATTGCCAAGCCTAGCAACATGCATGTTGAGCTTCAGCGACCAAGGTTGACACATGCCTTGGTGACCATAGCGATCGAGAAACCAATCATAGCTGTGCAAGTAGAGCTTCAACATCCAAGGCTGACACACACCTTGGCGACCATGGTGATCGAAGAAACCTCCCGCACCCATGATGGAGACCTAGGAAAACCCCATGCCACAGTAGATTCATGACAAGAAGGTCAAGTGGGGTAAACCTTGGGTGATTAGGCACATAACCTAACTAGATTGAAGGGGAAGAAATAGCCAAAGGAGGTGTAGCTCTTGGGAAGTGCAACGTAAACAAAAAGCAAAAGAACAACAACAAGATTGGTTGCAAATATAAAAGAAAATTTGCAACAACCATTAATCACAAAAATATATTTATTACAAAATATATCCCTTACAAAATAAGTCTGTTACTAAATATCCTAACTAAGATTGCAACCAGTGTAGCCAAAAGGAGGAGCTATCCCGGAGGCAAAGTTCTTGGGCTGTTAATAGGAGGATGAGGAAGCGGTTTGGCGAAGAAGGCTTCGGACATCACATCAGCTCCTAAAGAATCTAAGATAGCCAAGGTCACCGTGTTGGGGAGGACATTATGCAGCTCCAAGGCCCTAAAGTCTTTTCCAAGATGAGCTAACATGAACCTTCTCAATTTCTAGAGGCCAAGGTTATATCCAATTTTCCATGCTCACATTGAAAGTCCAACACCTCGGCCTTTAGCGCGACAATCTCCACCTCTTGTACAACCAAGTGACCGCCCAGGCGATAGTAAGTCTCCCCCCATCATTTCCTTTTTTCTATCACCTCAGAAACAACTTGATGGGCTCCTTCCATGAACTAATGGGAAGACTGGACTTGCTCCTCCAGACCAGACTGGCGTCAGGTGACCCATTGAGCCAAAGAAGATAAGCCCTGCAAGGAATGACCTAGGACAATTATAACAAGCCAAAGGAAGATTACAACATGCTAGTAGCAAAGTTACGTACTGGAGAGAGGAGTTGTTCAAGTTCCTTGGCTATTTTGGTGACCAAGGGATCAGAAGACTCGTTTTTGGGTTTAACAAAGTGGGCAAAATCATAAAGGAACCGAGATCCTCTGAACCAGGATTGAAGGGCTGCATCAAGTGAAGGAAGGTCCACCTACTCGATAGGGGCCACCCAAGAGGCCATCCTCAGAGGAGACGCAATGGGGGAGGAGATTTCCTTGCTTGGGAAGGAACCACAAGCTGAGGCTCCAAGGGGTCAATAGATGTAGTGTTGCCCCCACCAACTTGCAGGCATTGTTTAAGCCAATTACAATAGCAGTCTCAAGTATTTCCTCCCTAAAGAAAATACCAGGCATGGGTATGCCCTATGTGGAGGTTGCTTCCCCTACGACAGTCTCACTAAAAATACACAAAACTTCTTCAGTTGGGGCCCAATTCATTCCATGGATGTAGGCAAATCAGTGGCAGCTTCGACACTCCCCACCCTTGCTTGGGTGAGGAGTTAGTTTTTTACTTGCACCCAGTTTTTGCCCATATATACTCCTTAACCCTATCCGTTTGACAAGCGGATGGTTGACACTGACCATCTTTGTATCCCCGTCCTATGCACTACTGTTAATCCAGCTTGGTGGGAAACCATGTATGTGTTTGATGGACGTGGCTTTCCATGTGCGGAGACCACCAAATCGGTCGCTTGGTCGATCTTCCACGCCTAAATTTGAATGAGAACAGAATCAACAACCAACCAAACAAACAATGAAAATCGAATCAAACCTAGAAGGAGGACATAGAGAAGAAACAAAGAAGAAGAAGTAGGGATAGCCGGGAAAAATTTGTAGAAGAGACAGACATGAAGAAGAAGAAGAAGAAAGTAAACCAAAAAAGAATGAGAAATGAGAAGAGGGTGCTGAGAAAAGAAGGGCGAGGAAGAGAAGAAAAGAAGGAGGAGATAGAGAAGAAATGAAGAAGAATAAGAGGAGGAGGAAGGGAGAAAGAGAGAGAGAGAGAGAGAGAGAGAGAGATGACGGCTAGGAGAAGACGAGTCAGGTTTAGGGTTTTTTCTTAAGTATATATATATAAATATATATATGTATGTGTATGTAATAAACAACGGGAGAGGGAGGTAGTAGAACAGGGACGAGCTAAAGCCTAACCCATTCTCATTAAAGTTATAATGAAACCCAGGCACCTTCCCTAGATAACAGCCCCAGTGGGCTGGGCGGAGTGGGTGGGCAAACCGAATTTCGAGGGCTTTCTGCCCAGGCCTTCTTGGAGAAAGCCTTTCGTCGCCAACCTCTAAAACCTTGACGGATTTGCTCAGATCCAAAAATGAGGAGGACGATGGGCAAAACTTCTCAAACAGCGCATTAGGGAAAGAGCCTGGGAAGACTTAGGATTTGTGTAGAAGAAGTTGGAATCCAGCAACAAGTCCAGATCTTGGGTCCATGGCCTTTTACATCCGTGAGGCGATAATCATGCAACGGTGGTTGCGAATGCCGAGTTTCTCGTTGATCCCCAGAGGTAGAGATAGAAAGAGTTTAGGTAAGCGAGGTCGCTACAAGCACATGACTTGTTGCGGGTTTTGTTGCCCTCCATATAAGTTCTTTTTCCCTTACAGTTTGAAGGAGCAAGGGCAGACCTCTTATGTTGACAGGTGTGCTCTAGATCCGTTGAGCCTGGGACTTGACATCCCAACATGATCTAAGTTCTCCTTACCCACGTCTAGATGAGATCCAAACATGCCATGTTCCTTCTGGTGGGGGCACTTCAAAGCTGCGGCTGTTAGGGATAGAACTCCAAGAGGCCATAATAAGAAATTCAGGCAGACGAATACACTGGCAGGAAAGTCCCAACTAACTCTCAAAAATGAAAAAGAATTTCTGATCCCAATTCTTGATGTGGGAGTGGAGGGACTCCAGGTGGATGACTCGCTAACCGTTGTGCAAATGAAAACAGCATTGGTTCCTGTTGTGCTCCTCACGCCATGGACATGGAAAAATTCATTGGCAGTAAGGTTGCGGTTCTCTTCTCCTGCTGCTTCTAGCGCATGCCTCCAAATAACACAACAAAACAACAAGATCCTCCAAGTGTTGGGCAAGAGTTGAGCAGGAGCCAGGCCCAGATAGTCCAAAATGTCGCGAACTAGGCGATAGAAGTGGAGT
Organism: Pterocarya stenoptera; assembly: GCA_003123785.1. Classification (NCBI taxonomy): domain Eukaryota; kingdom Viridiplantae; phylum Streptophyta; class Magnoliopsida; order Fagales; family Juglandaceae; genus Pterocarya; species Pterocarya stenoptera. Next base: position 485,000 of record QEOT01001684.1, on the reverse strand, counting down.
CTCAGTCCCATCAAGAACATGCTGATGTAGAGCCTGACGTATTCTACAGTCCCCTCTGAGTTGATAATGTTGATTTGAGAATCAGAAAGGACCTCCCTAACTCAGGAATGTCGTATTGTTCTCTCATGGTGTCCAGTTCCACTTGGGTGGTACTCTGCCAGAATAGTCCAGTGACCAGCATGAGTAAGAAGAATGGGGAGTTATTATGGGAAGGAATTTTGGGAGCCATCAAGGCAAAGAAGTGTGAAGACTCGAGGATGAAGGAAGATAGGAAATGGGATGAGGTGAGAGAAGGCAAAAAGTGAACAAGAGCAAAAAGAAAGACTTAGGTTAGATATGGATAGTGAGTTGAGATGAGATGAGTTGAGATAAAAGTTGAAAGTTGAATAAAATATTGTTAGAATATTATTTTTTAATATTATTATTGTTCTGGGATTTGAAAAAATTGAATTATTTATTATATTTTATGTGAAAATTTGTGAAAGTTATAATCATAAGATGAGATGAGATGAGATGAGTTAAATACTTTTCAATCCAAACCGAGCAGAAAAGAAGGAAAGAAATAAGGAAAGTAGAAGAGGAATGTAGATTATGGGAAGATGAAATAGCAAGAGAGTGCAGGTACTGAGCCAAGAAGAGGGCACCAAGTGTCGAAGTCAGGGCAAACAAAATCTCACTTTCACGTTGAACAAACAAACGGGTAAGTCTTCTGTTAGACAAACCATCAGATGTCACGCTGCACAATGAAGTAGGTAAAAAAGTGTCAAAAGAGATGTCGAGCAGGCACAACATCTAGAATGACGAACAAATAACAATAGGGAAAGGCCCATGTGTCCCTGGGAGTGCCTAGTAGATTGGAAAAGGGTATGCTTCAAAAAGAAAAATTTGCACCTACACGTCTGTGGTAAGAATTTGCGGGGTAACTGTTGTGTGTGAATAAATATGTTGTTGGGGATGAAAGGTTAGCTGGCGAAGAATGGTTAAGTCACGAGGGTTCACGTGACTAAGGACGAGCAAAGGATAAAGTTATACAAAACTCATTGTACGAGCCCATATATAAAGCCTAGAAGGATGTCATGTTTACCATGGAAAATCTTAACCAATTGTATCTTTGTAAGATCGGAATCCACAGAATAAGTCTAAGCTAATAACTGCACCAAAAGAGTGCTACAATGGTAGAATTGAGCTCAGGAAGGTAATATTCCTAACTAAGCACCAAGAATCATGCCCCTAGAAGAGTAATTCCATAATAGAATACCTCAACCCTTATAAATACCCTACTAGGTACATCTAAAGGTATTCTAAGCTGATTAATGAGAGAAGTATTTTCCTCTCTAACTTAATTATCAAAGGCATTTCTCGAGAATCTTATTTTGGTTGCAAGTTGGTAGAGTACGTGAAGGTGTCACGGGAATATGCATCAACAATTACCATTACATGAGATGATATTAAAAAGCCTTATGATTTTTATTTGTAATTTGATTAGTACATGCTTTAGGATTTATAGAATTCCCTGCTCCTCAATACCCCTTCTTTAGACATGCATTTGACGCCATAGTTTCCATTTGCATCACAGCTTCCACCACCATCAGAAAAATTTGCTTCCAGGTTCCCAGCATCCCCATTTTTATTAACAAAAATTATATTCTTTAGTCCTTTTTTTTTTATTATAGAGATCCTCTAAAGAGTTTTTGTCGCTATATTTATTGCATCACCTGATCCTTTAAAGGGAGGTCATGAACAGCACGAAAAGTTTCAATAGTCGAAAAGATCGTAAAAAGAAAACAGTCAAAGAAAGACCGGAGTGGGGACAATAACAAAGTAAAATGTAAAAGAAATCTTGAGGTTTGCAAAAGTTTGTCGCGTCAAGTGACCTAGCTTTTGCAATTTGGCTTGGTACTGTTTGAAGAAAGAAAGCCTCCCTAGCCAATGTCGCCGTTGAGTTAAACGGCCAGTGTCACCATCAGTTTGAAGAAGTTGCTGTCAAGTGAGGGTGAACTCATCGCATATGATTTTGAGAAAGCCAGTTCGTAGCAGGGGTATAAATCGGTTCGGTTCGGTTTCGGGGGATGCCGGTCCATCATTTTTCCAGATTAGACCGGACTGATCACTCTTAGTGGATCGGACCGTAAACTATTCGGTCTGGGCCAGTTTCAAAATGGGACCCAATTATACAAAAAGGCCCATCATTCTTGAAGTGCAGAAAAAAACCTACAATCTGTATTTTAATACAACTATCTAACTTTATTTGCATTTATTTTACATAAAAATAGCCTTAAAAAGTTGTTCAAATCAAAATTGATAATTATATATTAGTTAATTGATATTAGTTAATTAATAATTAATTATTTAACATTTTATATTGTCAATAATTATAGGTTAGATAAAAATCACATAATTCACTTATATAGCTAATATATAAAAAAATATATATAATTTATAAAAAAATATATTTAAAAATATATATTAATAGTTTGGTCCGATCCGAGGTGAAAAAGTCTCATCCCAAGACCGGACCGAAACACATTCGATTCTACAAATGGACAACTGAAACCGACCAAACAAATTTTCGGTCCAGGCCAGTCTGATCATTTTTTCTGGTCTAGACCAAAAATTTTACACCCCAGGTTCGTAGGTCGTAGGTTGAAGAAAGGGGTTCACGGGGGCAATTTCTTCCTAATGCCAATTCATGCCCTTTTTGGTCATTTGGTACTGCAGTGTGGAGGGTGTGGCCTGAGGTGTTAAAACTCAGGCTAATGAATAGAATTTTCGCCCCAATAATATACCAATTTCGTTGTAAAAAGAGTTTCTTGGCTAGAAACACAAACGGGCCTCAAGTCCCTGAATGAATGGAATAGTGATCAGTGATTCCTCAGCTTAGTTTCACTCTCCCCCGTTGATTCTCCGTTCTGACTGCGAAGGTATACTCGTATTCAGATTCCTCTTCTCCGAATCGAATATCATGAGGGTATTAGATAGGTACAGGTTCACCATCTTGCAATCTACGCCATTTTCTCTGCTTTTCACGAGGCCGCAAAAGTTCAAATTTGGTCCATTCAATTTTTTCACTCAGAAGAGGTTCAAGAAACCAGTAATCTCTGCCCGAACTCGCTTGGAAGACCGAGTCAGGGACCCCAAGCTTGACAAGATCGTCACCTCCATAAAACAACTCAGAACCATCTTCAACCTGCTTGAGCTAATGTTGCAAAGAAAACGCGGTCCCTTCGTTTCCGTACAGTTGATGTCCCGGTGGAGGAACATCGTTGGACTAAACATCGCTATCGGCGGTTTTATTAAAAAATACCCACACGTGTTTGAGCTGTTTACGCATCCAATTAGGAGGAATTTATGCTGCAGGATTAGGCAGAAGCTAAGAGTTTTGATCAGGGAGGAAGAGAATGCTGTTAAAGAATGTGAGTTGGAAGCGGTATGCCGCGTGAAGAAGTTGTTAATGATGTCGGTCAGTGGCACTGTTCGTCTTCATGCTTTGAGGTTGATAAGAACGGAATTGGGTTTGCCCAGGGATTTTCGTGACTCGATTCTTGCAAAGTATTCTGGTGATTTTAGATTAATTGGTTTGGAGGTTGTGGGATTGGTTTGTAGGGATGAGAATTTAGGAGTTGCCCAAGTTGAGACGTGGAGGGAGAAAGAGTATAGAGAGAAGTGGTTGAGTGAGTTCGAGACCAAACACGCATTTCCTATTAATTTCCCGACTGGGTTTAAGATCGAGGCAGGTGTTAGAGACAAGTTGAAGAATTGGCAAAGGCTACCGTATTTGAAGCCGTATGAGAGGAAAGAGGTAGTTCGGGTTCGAACTTGTGGAGGGATGGAGCGGTTTAAGAAGAGAGCAGTCGGAATTCTTCATGAGTTATTGAGCTTGACAGTGGAGAAAATGGTTGAAGTTGATCGTTTAGCTCATTTCCGAAGGGACTTTGCCATGGAAGTTAATGTGCGGGAACTACTTCTTGAGCATCCTGGAATTTTTTACATATCGACGAAAGGGAATCTACAAATGGTCTTTCTTAGAGAAGCATATTGCAAAGGATATCTGATTGAGCCCAACCCAATATATGTTGTTCGAAGGAAGATGTTGGACCTTGTCTTGCAAGGGTGTCGAAGTACTGGAGAATTTGTCGCTGAGAAGGAAGTCAAGGAGGCTAGTGATTCGTTAGTCTGTAGAACTGACGGTGCAGGTGAGAGAGATGGAGACTGGGTTATTCCAATTGTGGAGAGTCTTTGACAAAGGAAATCCTTACGATAGTGCAGGCGAAATCAATTATTAATTTGAAGAAGTTCACTGGAGGTAGTGAAAGTGATACTTGCATTAAGGGTTAGTCGAATTTAACCATGTGATGATTGACATCTAATCTGTGGTCTTCTTCTCTCGAATGAGTCAGATGATATCCTTCGTGGACCTCAAGAAGGTTGCCTCAAACAATGGACCATCCAAGACGACTAGTTGCTAATAACTCCCCGTGAAAAATATCGATTTTGGTAAGTTGCATCGACCTGAATTCTTTTGTCTCGAGTGTGTGTTTGGCCTGGATGTAGTAGTATCTCTTGATTGTTTCCCTAAACACCTGTTTGGCGCTGAAGAACCTGTATTTAATTTCATTGGTTAACTCGTGACATCTTCTTGTGTTTTCTTTTCTTATGGTTCATATCACAAGAATTTAGCACTTGCACGAAAAGAAGTGGTGCTTTCCTGTCTGCTGAATGGTGTTCTCTATAGAAACAATTTTGACATCAGTAATCGTTATGATCCCCATATGTCTCATGTGCTGCCTTTAAATGGAGAGAAATGGCAAGAGCTTTGAAGATCGGCAACCTTTTCTGGATCATGAGCTTTAAGAGATTCTTTCTTCCTTCCAACACATTTTTCTGTGCATCTGTAGTTGTTCTCAACGGGGCTAGTTTTCCTGATTTCTCGTATCCATTTGTAGTCCCCAACTGTAACTAGGTGTTCTCTTTTTGTACTTCTTGTGTCCCTGGATTACGTCTATTTACCTCTATTAATAAAATTTTTACGTATAAAAAGAAAAGAAAAGAGAGACCAACATTCCCGTTTGTATTCAAAGATGAGTTGGGATAAGTTGATATGGTTTTAGATGAATTGAATAAAATATTGTTAGAATATTATTTTTAATATTATTATTATTTTGGAATTTGAAAACAGTTATATTTTGTATGAAAATTTGATAAAGTTGTAATGGTGAGATGAGATGAGTTGAGGTAAATTTTAAATCCAAACAGGGGCGTATTCACAATGGCTTCTTTATCTTATTCTTCAAAATATATACAAAAATCTACTTTTATTTATTTATTTTACATACTGACTTTTACAATATATCATATATCAATTTATCTATTTTTTCTCAATATCATTTAAATATATATTTTTTAATGTTTTTTTGTTTATTTCAAATATTTTCTTAAATTATCGATGATATCCTTATACCTTTTGATATTTACAATATTTTCCTATATATAATTTCATATTTAAATTACTTTAAAAAATAGATAAAAAAATTAAGAGTAAAACTATATATATATATAAATATATATATATATATATAAAATACCTTCCAACGACTTTGGCTAAAGGTTTCTTTTTTTTTTTTTTTTTTAACTATGAAATAATGCATGATGTCTTAATCATTTTCACTGGATGTTATTTCCCCACACTTGATTGAAAGGGTATCCTTATTATTAACATCAAAACTTCTAATGCATAAAAGTCAAAGGCTATATAAACAGGGTGTTAGAGAGTAATGAGAGACAAGAGAGTGGCCTGTGTGAAAGTGATAAAGGGCTAAAATCAAAATAAGGTAAAAAAGAAAGAGGATGAAATGAGAGAGAAATAATAAAAAGTTGATTAGAAGAATGAACAGTAATCATTACATATAGCAGGTTTACTATATCTAAATAGAAAATAGAAATAAAATAGATGATTTATTGGAGGGGACTTTTGGTCATCTTTTTTTTATATTCTACATAATTGTATTTTTTAAAATCTATTGTGAATGCTCTGCTATGTTTTATATTTGTATGCCATCATTTGCAATAACAACTCTACTTCAAAAATAATGTGGAACCCGATAAATCATGAATTCAGGCAATTAAGCATGTTAAATTATGTCTGTCCAATGCTCCAAGCGTGATAATTCACTACTTGGAGATTCTAATTTTTGCTTATTCAAGTTGTGTAAAAACATCTCTAACCTATTTTTAGGAGTGGCAATTCGAGTATCGTGTCAAATTATAAGTATGAAACTATATGGATTAATTCGAACACGATCCGTTTAATTATAATGGTGCTAGGACAGTACAACATGTTTGGTGACTAGGCTGCAGTGGAAAGAGGTTTTGCATCACGGTGGGCTACAGTTTGGTTCCAATAGAGGGTGGCGAAGTGGATGGATTCGTCAATTGCAAATTAATGGCAAGACCATACTATCAGAAATTTGTTGACAATGCCCTCAATTGTAAATTATGAAAACTAGTAGATGTAACACTTAGGCCTGAGTCTGCTTTTTAAATATTTTTGGGTCTATGCGTATGAAAAACCCAATTGAGTGTTCGAGTATTTTATTCAAATAGACTATGAGCCTAAAATTTTTATTTTGTTGGATTATTATTTTTCTTTGGGTTTGATAATTAGATTAAAAATCTATTTTATGGGCCGAGAAAATTATTGGACAAGTAGATTATTTTTTTAGAGGTCGAGTCCAACTCGAGAAAAAGCCTATTTAGTTCTTTATAAATTATCAAATGTGAGCCCAAATACTCGAAAGGGCCAAGCCCAAACCGTGAGAACCATGCCAGACTCCTCATCATGCATGGCTTCATTGAGTCCGTTTCCTCCGCATGCACGTTTGTCCTTTAGGTTTCTTTCGGTTCCAACTACCTATATATATAATATATATATACATGCAAGAGCCACGTTCAGTACCCCAGTTACGTTAAAAAAAAGAGAGAGAGAGAGAGAAGAGAAACCAAGCAACTGCTAAGGTTGCTGTCAACCTCTAGTTTTGCCAAAAATTCACGCCATCGCCAAACTCCTCTAGCTTACACCAGCTTCTTCACACCACCACCGTCGAAGGGTAGCCATTGCCCAGCCCACACGAAACCATGACCTATTGCCGCGCTGTAGCTCAGCCCCAAAGCCACGACGGAAAAGTTGTGAGCCCACCGACCTGGGGCGAAGCTAGCTATATAGTTGGGGGGACGGTACCCCCCCCCCCCCCAAAGTTTTTAAAAAATTACTCTAGTATGTAAATAAATATAATATTTCTCTATATAATTAAAATTGCCCCCCCCCCAATACTCAGATTTTCAAAAATTTTATTAAGATTGTCCCCCCAAATCCCCATACTCACGTAACTTCACTCTAACTTTTCACTTCACTTCACTTGATAACTGACACACAAATCTTTGCACCTTACCGATAAAACATAAATCTCGATAAGTGAAACCAAATCTTATAGACAGATAACAGTGTAACACATCACGAATAGAGGAGGAAAGAAAAGAATACCAACGGGCAACTCAGTTACTTACTTTCTCAAGTCTCAACCTTTCCGCATCTGCAGTGAGATTCTTGGCTTCACCTTCACTCTACAGTGCTTCACGGCCCTTCACCTTTCAGCTGTTGGAACTTGTGGGCAGTGGGCTACCTTCTACCTTTCGGTGATGAAGTAAGTTCAGTCTTCATACCGTTCAGTTTTGTTTGGTTTTACTATTTTTTTTTAATTTAGAAAAATGGGTTTTTAAATACAGAGGTTTGGCCGATGGGTTTCGTTTTTAAAATTTTAATACTTAATAGTGAATGTGATTATGAATTTATTCAAGTGCGAGTCTGCGACTCACGGACTCAGAGTCTCCGTGCCTTGCCCTTCAATGTTCATCGTTCGTCCTTCGAGTTCGAGAGTTCTCTTATTATTATGTTAAGAATAAGAAGTTAAGATGGAAGATCCTTGGGCTTGGGAATTGCGAACTCATGATAAAGTAAAGTAAAATGCTAAAAGACAAAAGTTGAAAAAGAACATAAAAATGCAAAGAACCAAAAGTCAAAGTTGGGATGTGGCTTTTTTTAATCTATAAAAGCAATAATTTATCTTGTGAATAATAGTAACTTTTAAGACTTTGAGTATTCTATGTGACTTTTTTTTAAAATAAGAAAAAAAAATTAGTTGAAATTTTTATTTTGATTCCTATGAAATGCTGAAAATTGAAAAAAAAATAAGTTTGTTTTTTTGTATACGTTACTCATAAAATTTTAAATGGTGTTATCTAATTTATCTGCATCTTTTTTATGAGTTTATTTCAGGGATCAAATGTTCATAAAAGATACTTTATAATCTTTGAGAGAGGGACATGTCGCCACAAGCTTCTAAAAGGTACTTTATGAATTTTCCAATTCTAGAAGCTTGATGATTATTCTTTTTTTTTTTTTTTTTTTTTCATCTAGTACTTTATAGAACATTTGCATCTATTTTTTTTGTTCACTTTAATAAATACAAACTATATAAAATAATCTAACAACTTTATATCATTACTTATTAGGTACATATCAGATTTATTCTTGATCAATAAATTTTTCTTAAAGTATAGAAAAATATGAGCAAGAAAAAAACAATTGATTCTTTTTTTTTAAAAAAAAAAGATGTGGACAATTCGGAGAATAATATACATTTAGAAAGCTCTGTAACAACGGAACGTGATGCTTCTATCACTGACGAGCGTCCCTCTAAAACTTCAAGAATCCAACCTGAAGAGATGGATGCTACCTCTTTGGAACGTGATCCAGGATTACGTCCACAAATATGAGAATTTCCTACTAGCCTACAAGATGAGATCCGACGTGCCTATCTTAAAACTGGTCCATATTAACCTAAACTTTCAGAATATCCATTTTCAGGAATAGGTAATCAACGTCGTCGATTTCAATTTTCTTGGTTTCAAAGATATTCAAATTGGTTGGAGTACTCACCATCAAAGAATGCTATATTTTGTCTTCCATGCTACATTTTTGCTAAGAAATCAACTGGTCGTCCAGGATCAAATGCATTTACCAATAAAGGTTTTGACAATTAAAAAAAAGTGAATGATAAAATGAATTGTCCTTTAATAGGACATGTGGGGAGAGATCCAAATTCACCATATAAAAATGCTATAAAATGTTGTGAGGATCTAATGAATCAGTCAAGACATATTGATAAGTTAGTTGAAAAGCAAGTATCACAAGAGATTGAGAATAATCGGTTGCGGCTCAAAACTTTGATAGAAAGTGTTCGATGGCTTATGTACCAAGCTTGTGCCTTTAGGGATCATGATGAAAGCTCTGACTTAAAAAATCAAGGTAATTTCGTTGAACTGATAAAACTTTTGGCAAGTTATAATGACCAAGTTAATGGAGTTGTCATGGAAAATGCTCCACAGAATGCCAAATATACATCACCCCAAATTCAAAAGGAAATTTTGCATATATTTGCAAGTAAAGTGCAAAATGTGATTCGCGAAGAAATCGGGGATGTCAAATTTTGTATTCTTGTTGACGAAGCTCGGGATGAATCTAAAAGAGAACAAATGGCTATCATTTTGAGGTTTGTTGATAAAGATGGTTTTATTAGAGAGCACTTTTTTCATATTGTGCGTGTCAAAGACACTATGGCACTAACTCTAAAAAATGAGATATGCGTTCTTCTTTCTCGTTACAACCTTCAAATTGTGAATATTCGAGATCAGAGATATGATGGAGGAAGTAATATGCACGGTGAATGGAATGGATTACAAGCTTTATTTTTTAAAGTTGTTCCTATGCATATTATATTCATTGTTGGGCTCATAAATTACAATTAGCTTTAGTTGCAGCCTCTAGAGAAGCCAAACATGTTCATCAGTTCTTTATCCATTTGACATTTATTATCAATATTGTTGTTGGTTCTTCTAAACGTCATGATGAATTACAATCTGTTCAAGCTGCTGAAATTGAAAGTTTGATCGCTTCCAATGAGATTGAGATTGGAAAATGGGCAAATCAAATTGGTACGCTACAACGAGCTGAAGATACTAGATGGGGATCTCATTTCCAATATGTTTGTAGCTTGATAAGGATGTTCAGTGCTACTTGCTCAGTTATTAATACTATCTCAAATGAGGGATCAAATTATTCTCAACATGGTGATGCTGAAGCGGCTTACATGGTATCAACATCTTTTGAATTTATTCTGATGTTACATATGATGAAAAAAATCATGGGAATCACTAATACACTTTGTCAATCTTTGCAACAAAGTTCTCAAGATATTGTGAATGCCATGAGCCTAGTTTCAACCACAAAAGTACTCATTCAAAATCTGAGAGATGATGGGTGGGAGTCTTTGCTTACTGATGTTAAAATCATTTTGTGAAAAACACCAAATTGATATTCCTGATATGAATGACCAATATACTAGAGCTCGAGGCAAATCTCGTTGTCAAGTTGACAAGTCAATGGAGCGTCATTTTAGGATTGATATATTTACTGCTACAATAGACTTCCAGTTACAAGAATTGAATAATAGATTTAGCGACCAAACAATTAAACTTCTCATTCTTAGTGCTGATTTGAATCCTAAAGGTGGATACAAATCATTTAAAATTGATGATATATGCAAATTGGTTAAGAAGTTTTATCCACAGGATTTTACTGACTAAAAAAAATTCCTTTCAAGAATTCAATTGCAGCATTATGAGCTTGATGTGCTGACGCATCCAGATTTTCAAGATATGTCTACGTTATTTGAGCTATGTAGAGGATTAGCAATTTTAGAAAAGTCAAAGATTTATTATTTGATTGACAGGTTAATTCGTCTAGTATTAACTCTTCCTGTTTCTACTGCTACTATTGAGCGAGCATTTTCTGCCATGAAACTTATAAAAACTAGATTGCGTATGCGGATGGAAGATGAGTTTCTTGCAGATCATTTGCTAGTTTATATTGAGAAAGAAATTTCCAATAATTTCACTTCAGAGATGATAATGGATGAATTTTATTCCATGAAAGAGCGTTGTCGAGCTTAATTTGAAGGAGAAATCCAAAGTTGATATTTCATTTTCTTTTCTTTTTGTAATGGTTTCTAGCAAACTATGAAAATCTTAAGAAAAATTATCTTATAAGATGATTTATAAAAATTTATTTTTTGTATACAATTTTATGATGTATGATTATTGTTTTTTATATAGTCACATGCAAAAAATACATATTACTTTACTTAAACATGCCACACACTTTGTCAATCGCCCCCCCAAATATAAAATCCTAGCTCCGCCCCTGCCACTGACGCCATAGCTCAGCCCACTGTCGTCCTGTAAAGTCACTACGTCCGTGCACCCCACCGTAGCCCCCTGCTTAGCCACCATGGGATAGCCGCTGCACAACCCCATGCACGACAACCACCCGCATAAGAAGTCTCTGTTTTGCTTCTAAAAAATCGAGCAATTTCGGAGTCCACCATAGAGCCGAGTTTCCACCTTGTCAGCCGTCGTTTGTCGCCGGAAACGGCCACACCACACGGCCACAGCTCTATCGTACCACTCCCTGGACCACCATACATAAGTCCACCTCTCTCCGCTCTCTCATGCCGGGTCCCCTCTCTCTCACTCATCTCTCTTTCTCTCTTCCTCTCATCACTCATCTCTCGCAGTGCCCAGACGCCATCTCGCCAGCGCTATCGTCTCACCACCCAGATCTGCCAATCTACGTCGCGAGTTGCACTCTCTCTAGGTGAGCATAAATATAGGTTCGCACGGTTTTAACTTAGAAATCCCAGAAATTTATTTGTAAGGTCAACTTCCCAATACTGAACCCATACACATCTATGGTAAGTTTCCAAAAGCACCCTTGATTATACGTTGGGCTTATTTTAATTTTACTCTATGAATGGTTTTTTTTTTTTTTTTTTTATTGACCAAAGTGAAGGCTTTGTTTTAAGTATAAGTATTATTATAGAAAATAATTAAGGATTTTTAAATTACATTACTTAGTATTAAAGTTTTATAATTTGAATTTCAGGAGTAAGTAATGAGTGTTTGATTTTATTTTGAACATTTTAAAATAAAATTAAGTCTATTTTATCAAACGAAATTTCTGCTAGTACTTATAGTACGTGAATAAAGATTAATTGAGAAGTGACGATATTTTTGGGATTAAGAGAATTTTAGACATTTAGGAAAAATATGTTATTTTAGTATTTAAGGTTTAAAAATCAAAATATGTGTTCGATTGAAATTTATGGGAGTTACATGACAATGTATAGGTGACGATTTTCGTTCAGTATTGCTATGGAAAAATTCTGATAAGCTAAGAAGTTTAGCTAAGCAGAGTTTCTATACTAAACTTTGCATAAAATAAAATGATCTAGGGTTGATTTTATGAAAAACATGCATGCTTTGTTATGAAATTTTTTTTTGAAATAACCTCAGTTATTTGTTCTCTATTTCTCATAAAATTCTGTATACGAATAAAGTATTTTTTGTCATGATTGGGGTAGAAATGAACTTATTTTTGATATTCTGTTTCTGAACTATGCAAAAAAAGTGAATATGAAGAATATGAAAATTTGTGCATAACTTATATTTTTGTGATCTGATTTTGCTATGTTTTGATATGTTCAGTACTCTGTTTTGATAAGATGTGGCATCTAAAAAAACATTTGGCATGACTATCTGGTTCTATATCTGTTTCTATTTCTACTCCATTTAGTTATAGACCCAACCACATGGGTTTTACATGGCTTTTGTTCTATATGATATGGCCATGCCACAGGAAAGAATAGTGGTACTCTATTTCAGTTGTGATATGCATCTACTTGGTTATCCACATGCACAACCCTACCACGAGGGTTAAACATGACATTTGTTCTGATATGATGCTTTGATATGATGATGATGATGATGATGAATCAGATATGTTATGCCAAAGTACTTTTGAAGATTCACACTCTGTTTCTGCTCGAATAGCCTTCGGGGTTTGCACAACCCTACCATGGGGGTTAAATATGGTCTATGTTCTGATATGATGAGATAAGATGTGATGTTTCAATTTATGCTATGTCAAAGGAATTTTGAATAAGAATATTTTTGAACTTTCGCTCTGATATTTTTTATAACATGTTCTGACTCTGTATTTTGAAAATAAAAAGTGTTTTGTTCTACATTCTGAATTTTGTAAATGCTGATGTTTGCATACTAATATATGTTATCTACTTACTGAGTTGTTGATAACTCACCACTTCTCTCCAAACATTTTTCAGATAATCTTGATGGTTCTGCTAGAAAGCAAGAGTAGGCAGTGTTAGAGAGGTTTGATGTTCGTAGAGAAATAAGTGACCAATGGTATAAGTACTTATTTGAGATTCATAGTTAATAAATTGATTATTTTTTATTATTTTCATATGATGTGTTAAGGATATTTTTGAGTCTTTTGGGAGTTATTAATTTATTTTATTGAGAATTTATTTGTTGTGCTTACGAAGGAATATAGATATTTGGATTGAGCAAAGGAATTAATATTTTATGGAGTTTTTTGGATTTTATAGTTGTGATATTGGAGTTAATATTAAGAAATAAGAACTAACTCTCCAGACCTTCAAGACAGAGGCTTTACAGTAGAACTCTTGGATCTTTATGTGAATTCACCTTTAGTTTACAAGTGGGTTGGATGATATTAGTCATGCCCCATGTCTAAGTGACAATTAATATGCTAGTTGTTGAGGACGTGTTTCACTGCCACCACCGAACGGTCACTTTCAACCAAAGAATAAGGTGGCTTGAGGGTTCGAGAGAACGCCTTCGATGCCTAATTCAGTATAACAATATGAGAGTAAATGTATGCAAAGAATAAGTGAATTCAATCTCCCTTTTTGTTACCTCTTGTAAGCTATTTATAGAGGTTATCTTCTTAAAGTGATAAAGTTCAATTTACCTTATGAAATATTTTCCTTTTAAGAGTCTGAGCTAACTTCTTTGTCTTATCTCTTGGTTTTATCTCTTTCCTTAGTGATAGGTTTCCAAAGGGTTTGACACAGTCAATTTAGTCCCTAACAGTTGCTCTTGATTTTTAAGGTCAACTTGTTTATCAAGAAGGCCTTGAGAATCTTCAAGTCAACCGTGGTGAAGGTAACTTGTAGAAAAAGAAATTATGGTAGCTAGTTCGTAGTTTTTCACTATTATGCAATGAGATCTTCATGAGTGGTCCTTAAGAAGAAATTGTAAAATTTGTAATAATGACATTTGAGGATGGGCCTTTGTGAAGTTTGTTTGTAAGAACGTTTGTGTAGTGATTGTATGTGAATGTTTATCGTTAGTAAAATGCGTATATTTTCGTGCTCGGTGATAGTTTTTGGCGGCCTCAGTGGATTTTTCCCCGTGCTGTATTTTTTGTTGGTATTTTTCCGTTTTGATGTGGATGTAAGAGTTTGTTTGTAGTAACCCGCGCTTAAGTGATCAGGGTGCTCGTCGACCCCCCTGGATCCATCTTCGGCTGTTGCTGAGCTCGTCGACTCGTTCCTGAAGGATACCTGCGTAAAGCGGTTGTGGAGCTCAGAGGCTCGTTCCCAAAGGTAACCCGTAGCAGCTGTTGTTCATGGGAGATCCCTCGACCGTTTTAACTTTAAGTGGAGACACTCGGATGTGAGTGTAATGAGAGAAGGTCTTCACGGGAGATCTCTCGACCGTTTCACCTTTAAGTATTAGGCTAGTGGGAGATCCCTCAACCATTTTAACCTTTAAGTATTAAGCTAGTGGGAGATCCCTTGACCATGTCGCCTTTTGGCGAGAAGGTGTTAATGAGAGATCTCTCGACCATTTTACCTTTAATTATTAGGCTAGTGGGAGATCCCTCGACCACGTCACTTTTTGGCAAGAAGATGTTAACGGGAGATCCCTCGACCGTTTTAAACTTTAAGTATTAGGCTAGTGGGAGATCCCTCGATTGTTTTAACCTTTAAGTATAAGGCTAATGGGAGATCTCTTGGCCATGTCGCCTTTTGGCGAGAAGGTGTTAACGGGAAATCCTTCGACCGTTTTACCTTTAATTATTAAGCTAGTGGGAAATTCCTCGACCACATCACTTTTTGGCGAGAGGTGTTAACGGGGAGATCCCTCGACCGTTTTAACCTTTAAGTATTAGGCTAGTGGGAGATCCCTCGACCACGTAACCCTGGCGATGCGAGTGTAGCGGAAGATGCCCTTGGTCACATACTCTGGCAATGGGTCTAGCGGGAGATGCCCTAGACCACGTAACCCTGGCGATGCGAATGATGCCTTCGATCGCATTATTCTGGCGATGGATGTAGCGGGAGAGTGCCTCGACCGCGTAACCCTTTGAGGTGGGAGACAAAATGTGACCACAGTCTGTGGCGGGAGCTAGAGATCGATCGTACCAACAAAAACAAACATGTTAGGTTAAATAATCCAAAACACAAGTTTGAAGTTTGAAAAAATGGTCCATCTCACTTGAGTGGTGAAGGCTGGTGACATATTGGCTATATCCGTTGGCCACCATGCTTTGGCAACGATGAGGACATGGGATGCCCATGACACCGAATAAAATTCATGTGTATATGGTGTGGAAAATATTGTGTATGGCGAGAGACACTTTGTGCAGTACATAACTGGTGAGGAAGGCTATATGCAGTGCATAACTGGCTAGGAGTGTCCCGTGGTTAAGCAATTGGCAAGGAAGCACACTGGCAAACTCGAGGTCGAGCAAACGTCCACAGATTGTGGTGAGGAAGCACACTGGCAAATTTTGAGTCAAGCAAATATCTACAGATTGTGGCGAGAGCACACTGACAAACTCCAAACTCCATGGCGAGCAAATGTTCACAGATTGTGGTGAGAGCACACTAATAGACTCCATGGTGAGAAAACTGTGGGCGACTAATTTGTTCTGGGCAATGCGGTAGAGCAACTTATATGGTGCAATAGTACAACTATGAATGGTAGTCCAGGTTAGTTGTGTGTGGATGCTCAACTGGACAGCACACATGCATGCTTCTTCTTCTTCTTCTTCTTCTTTTAGCTAGTAGCTAGGTGTGGCGAGAGGGACTTACGGTAGGCACATAAAATAATTTGGGCGAGAAACTTACAGTGGGTGAGTACGCAAGTGCTGGTGAGGCGAGGCTTGTTGTTGCATGCTCGTTGGCCACCACAGGTACTAGTGGCAGATCTTTGCTTGTCCGTGATACCTATTGATTTAATTATGAAAGTGCACATAACCGCCATTTTGTCTTCTTAAATTACTATCTTGCCTTAACTTTTGTTGGTCTTTCTTTGCCTTTTGACCCCCATTTCAGTCTTTCCTCTGTACTCCTTTCAGTTTCCTCTCATTCCTTCCTTCTGGTTGGGTGGTCAAGGCGATAAGGATGTCTTCAACATTAACAAAATTGTCAATCCTGTCCATGAACTCTCATAAAGTGGAAGGGGTTTTCCTAGCCAGCTTGGCCATGAAAGGGCTCATTGCCAAAATACTCAGCAATGCTGCTAGCATGATTTTCTCGTATTGATCGTCGGCTGTCATCTTCTCTTTATTGAAGCGTGTTAAATATGCTTTTACACTTTCATCCTCTCTTTGTTTGACAGTTAATAAGTACACGGCTGACCTCCTATGTCTTCTACTCGCCATGAACTGGGTCAAGAACTGCCGGCCTAGCTATTTGAAACTTTCTATGGAATTTGGTTGTAGTGTACCGAACCATCTTCTCGTCAATCCCTTTAGAGTCAAAGGAAAAGCCCTACACACAATTTCTCCCAGGAACCCGTGAAGCCTTCATATAGGCTTTGAAAGTCTCAAGATGCTCCACAGGATCTTTTGAGCCGTCATACAAGTCTACCGACGGGACCTTGAACTTTGGAGGTAGAGGCATCGCCATAATTTCTGCAAAAAACGATAGATTTTTCCTGGACAACAACTGATTGATTGAAGAGGACGTTCCTATCTTCTTGTCCATCTCCTTATATTTATCCATTAGATTGCGCACGTCGTGGTGCTGCTTCTTCGTTTTCTCATCCTCCTGGTGGCCTTTGCCAATACCCACACTGTTTGCCTCCATCTCTACCTGTCAACTTGAATAGGTGTCGCGTTCTCTCCTGACGACCCATTTTGTGACTTGAGAGCCTCATTCTCCTTTCGTAGTGAGTCAACCTCTGCGGTAAGCTTCTTTATTACCTCCTCCATTTCCGCAAGTCTCTCCTTCATGTTTTGTGAAGTTTCTCCCTGATCTATAGTTGTCTGAGACCGTGTGGTGATGGACATGTAAAAAACACACTAAGTGTGAGACTAAAGGATCCCACAGACGGCGCCAACTATTGAGGACGTGTTTCATAGCCACCACTGAACGGTTGCTTGCAATCAAAAAATAAGGTGGCTTGGGGGTTTGAAGGAACGTTTCTAATGCCTAAGGCAGTATAGCAATATGAGAGTAAATGTATGTAAAGAAGAAGTGAATCCAGTCTCCCTTTTTGTTACCTCTTGTAGACTATTTATAGAGGTTATTTACTTGGAGTGATAAAGTTTAATTTACCTTGTGAAGCCTTTTCCTTTTAGGAGTCTGAGCTAACTTCTTTGCCTTATCTCTTCTCTTAGTGATAGGTTTCTAAAGGGTTTGACCCAGTCAATTTAGTCCCTAACACTAGTATTTGTGGTTCAGTCACTGGAAATATATGTTACTTTATTTCCACACAATGGTATACTGTATGAATTATGGAGTAACATTTATTTGATGTTTTGAAATGAGCCTTTAACTCTAACATTGTTTATGTTTTATGGAGTAACATTTATTTGATGCAAAGCAAAAATATTCGTAGTTAGGGAATCAATATGGCACGACTTTTTTAAAAAATTGAAAAGAATGCAACCATTAGCATAGAATAATTGAAAAGGAAATTTCTATTTTCATTTGTGATACTACCTAATTTAATGTATACAGAGTAGGCAAATATCAAAGATTCAAAATGGCTAGGAACACAGAAACTACCATGAAGGGAAGCCACAAAACAACAAGACCATAAGAGCTCCTCAAACACAAATTCCATAATTCTCTGTCTTTTAGAAAGTGAGAAACATAAAACTTTAATACAACCATAAACTCTAATACAACCATACAATATAAAACATTAATACAACCATACATCATAAAACTTTAATACAACCATCAACTTTAATAATTTTAATACAACCATACACCATAATACATTAATACAACCATACACCATAAAACCTTAATACAAACATAAACTTTTGGTACCCACTCTCGTTTGGGACAAGCATTATTGGGCCAGGGCAGGGTATAATGCTGGCGGGTCTAGGCCCAGCCCTACCCCAGGCTCCAGCTCCTTCAAATTTTGCGGGCGGGGTACCCTACCCTAGCATGGTGTGGGGAGGGTTGCCTGTGCCGGCTAGGCCTACTTTTTCCCTTGGGTCCTATGGGCTTCAAGTAATTTCTTTGGGCTTAAAAAGTAGGTTGGGCCATTAAATAGGCCTAACAAAATTCTTGTGCTTGTCTGTATTTTCATGGGCCATGTCATCTAATAAATTCCAATATTTGGTTCTTGAATCCTAATAAACCCAACTCATCCACTAAATATTTATGGACATTGAAATAATTTCACAAATCCAATACCCTAAAAATAATTTATGAAGTAGCCATGGAGAATTCCAAGTAAAAGAAAAAGCCATGGTGCTCATATTTGGCTGCTAAAGTACCTCTCCAATGGCAAAAATAGGTTGACCAACCCAGGTGTAAAATATCCTGCATCTAGAAAGGTATTATTTGGTACAGTCCTACAAAAGGAATCAAATACAGAATCAAAGATTGCACTAAAGAACTCTCGAAAGATGCAGTTACATATTCCTATACTGATTAAAGACTGAACTCATTGATTCATTGACCCGCATTTACTGTAAAGCTGACTAACCAAGGTATTGGACTATAAAACCTTCGCAAACGATAGGCAAATTTGGCGATCAAAGAGTACTTTGTTTGGTAGTGTTTTCGGCAGTTTTGATGGTTTTAGAAAGCTGAAAAGCTGATCCATGGACATGGCTAGTCAGATATGTGCTAAAGAGTATTAATTATCTTTGGTCTCAACACAGGATAATTGGAGCCGTTGAGTTTTATCGATGTTGGTAATAGGAAGAGGTGTTAAGAGTGTTTGAGTTAAGGATAAAGAGGCTGACATTTTGGAGTCGATGTTGCTTTGTAGAAAATTGGTAAGTATATTGCTTTGCTTTGGGACTGAGAGGTTGGGAGTGTACATGAAGTGGAAGATGTAGAAAAATGGACGTTGGTTTGCCACATACTGGTTATCTTTGACAAAGACAAACGGAGAAAGATCACATCGTACTTGAGAAAGATTAGAACAGAATTTTGATGGGCATACTGCTGGAGAACAGAACCAAAAATTTAGGTGGCAGTCAGCTTAGAAGCTGGTTTGAGAAAGAAAGCAATGCTTCCATTAGCCGTCGGTTGGAGAGCAAAACGGAGGTTTAGGTGGGTAGTGCTTGCTAGAACTTTTCTCAGCAATCGAGTTTTGATAGGTACTTGGTGGCTCTGGGACCAAAAAAGAGGAGAATGAGAGCCAAGAGTGAATAAAGGCCAGCATCTCTCTCTTGCGTTTCATACCACCTTTGATCTTTATTTATAGGGTAGTTTACAATCAATCAAAGATTATAATTACAATCAAAATATCAATCAAGCTTACAGTCAAAATATATCAACTACAGTAGAAAACAAAGGGTAATAGCCTTAATCATGAACAGACTTGGCGCCAATTCTTTGCACTTATGGTGGCTGTTTACACTGATTAGGACTGCTGCTTCTTATTCAAATATTCTTCAGAGCATGTAGTTCTGAAACATGATCAGAATGTCTAAATTAAGCATCTACTTCTTTAAATTGGGATATGAATTCCTCAGCTCCAAGAGTCTAGACCACCTCTTATCGGTAGAACCCACATTTTGTCCATCAATACCTGCAAAGAGTTCATTAAGTGACTGCCTGCCTTGCATTGCATTGCATTGCCTATAGTTCAATAATTGTCAAAATGAAACAAGATTACATTACTTACAATGCAATGTAGGTTCTGATCTCTCGCATAACTCCGAGCAGGTATCCTGCAGCATAGATTTTAAGAATCTTTTCACAAATGACTTAGAATTCAATGCAAGTTGTCTGATAATAAAAAAATACTCCGTATGAAAATCATACTTTTACTGATGTGGTAAGACGGATTGAGTCTTGTACTAGTGAATCCAGGTCCACTTCATTTCCGGGTTTAACATAGATCACCTGCTAAGGAAAGCCGTGTTAAATCACATATTCAAAAGTCAAAACGAGAAAACTAAGGAGGGAAAAGGATCATTTCCATTTTGAGTGAAATTGATTGTATCTATTCAGTGCAGATATGAAATATTTTGATCATTTCACCTCTTGTTGACAAGAAAAATCACTTAAATACCTCATATTTTACACTAAATTGTATTAGAGAGAGAGAGAGAGAGAGAGAGAGAGAGATTAGAGACTTAATGATGGATCATCTCCCCCAATTTCAGGTAGTTGACTTTCACTATTATCCCTGCTTGATGGTAGAACCCATACGTTGAAGGTTGTGTCAATCTATTACAGCATGTACAGCAGCAGGTTAGTGTCATGCAAGCGCGGCATAATCTTTCCTCTCCAAATAAATTTCACATCTTCTTTTCTTAACAGTCTGAGTGAATACGTACCTCTCTGCAGTATGGTGAAGAGCAGATACTACATTTTCTACCGAAGGATGTAAGAATCCTTCCATCGACTGAAAGACCAAAGCCGGCATGCTGGTAAATCCAAAGGGGAAATTATTAGATAGATTCATTCCTTGACTACCATGATATAGCATTTTGGGTTCTCAAGAAAATTGAATAAAGCCTTTTTAAGAGTCCTACAATTTGAAGTTGGTCCATAAACATACTGCTTACTATGAGATTACATCAATCATTAAAAAAAAAAAACTCAAAACATAAATATTTTTATGCCAGCTGATGTTGCAGGTTTCCATATCACTAGAGTGTTTGATGTATCAATAAATAGGCTTGCAAATAGAATTTTCCAATATGTAGCATTGAGCATCAATGAGTATTAGCGACAGTCTAATCTTTGAGTCAGCTAATTTGTCAGTCTAAGGGCTTAGAATCCATATAATGTGCTTGCTTGCCTTTTACCTTTTGCAATAACAACAATTACCAAAATGGTCGATAGAAGAACGCCAACACACTGGAATTGGTGAAAAAAAAGGGACAAAACCATTGCAGAGCCCTCAAATTTTCCTAACTGATCTGCCCAAAGGAAGAACCATCAAACGCTTACACCCTAAGCTACTTCATTTGACATTGCTTTCTTGTTTGGGGTTCAATTTTTCCTACCTAAATTTAGGATAAACATACATACAACTAAAAAAAAAAAAAAAAAAAAAGATGAAAGGAGTGGGAAGAGAATCACCTTCTGGATGCAGAGGTTGATGAAAACTTGTGCATCTTTATGTTCATCATCTTCCACCAAATCTTGCAACCGCAAGTCCCGGAGAGAGAGAAGGTAGTCGCAGCTCCATTTCCCTTGCCATCTCCCATCTGAGGTTGATATTTTGATCAGACGGCGTGGACCCCTGCTACTGTTTTTCTTAATTTGTTGAGAATTGTCCAGTACAAAGTGGTCAGGTGAGTGGAGCAAAACCGTTGCTTTATGATAGAGACTAGAAAAACAGAGAATGAAAGGGAAGAAAGGAAGAAGAGAAACATTACTGCTCAAATAGAAAAACAGACAACAGTTTTAGTTATCAAGCTATATGTATGTATGTATGTATGTAGGTATGTATGTATGCTGGTTTGATGTTGGATCTGGAGTTGCAACAGAAACACGCATTCACACAGAAGGAAGATGCTTCTGGGAAGACTTTGCAAGTTCTTAACAGATTGCAGTGTGCGAATTCATATAAAAAAGAAGTATCATTAACACGCAATCAGAATTTATAAAGTTTTCAGAATACCAGGGAGATGTCATTTCTTTTTGAAGTAGCTCTGGTTATGGAAAACTGAGATGGGGGGGACTTGAGGGATTTAGCCTTAGCAGCTGGGTAGTGACTGGGACCTGGGTTGATGTTTCTTGCCGATACCAGACGGCAAGCTTCTGCCATCTCTGTCTCTCTCTCTCTCTCTCTGTCTCTCTCTCAAAACTAGACGTTTGCTTATAACCTTATCTTCTTATTTAATCGGACCAAAGCTATTCTCTTTCCAAAATGGGGCTCCTTCCTTCTTAACAGGCTCCGATGGTTGGCTTCTTTGGAAGGACAGAATGAAAGGATATCGTTAGGTACATATTTGTGCATCGTAAAGGATTTATTTGTCTCACAGTTGAGACAAATCATATCCACATATTATATCTATTTCTTCTAATTATAGAGAATAATTAAGACAGATATTGTAGAGAATTTTATTCTTATTTTTCTTTATTTTTATGATTGTAACTAGAAACCTCATAAATTTTGTTTGAGTGAAGAGAGGGACCGCAAGCTTACTTGTACAGGAGAAATACTACAGTAACTTTGGTCATCACTTAAAGACTCACATAAATACGAGAAATGATATTTACAATTATAGAGGTCATAAGCGTGGTGCAATTCTTTTGAAAAAAAGTGTGTAAATACAGAATTTATATAAAAAAAATTAATTTTTTAATAGTGAACTCCACTTTTTTTCAAAACGATTATGCGACACTTACACACTTCACGATATATCTAACATTACTTAATAGATAAACCCTATACTCTTCAATTTGTTTTAAACTTCAATAACATTTATGAATCCATAGGAAATAAAACTTCAATTGTAGAAGTTGAGAAAATAAAAAAGACACATGTTAGGAAAATTAACATACCATTCATTTGAGTATGAGTAATGCTACATAGAGTCGTAGAATACGCAAGAGCCGTGCAGTCGCTTTGAAAAAGAGTGAGGTCTACTATTAAAAAATTAATTTTCTTTTTATGTGAGTCTCGTATTTATTAATTTTTTCAAAGTTATTGTGCGTCGCTTGCACACTCATGACTGCAAATATCATTTCTCATTCATTTGAGTAATGCTACATAAAGTCGTAGTATACGCAAGTGTCGGGCAATCACTTTGAAAAAGAGTGAAATCTATTATTAAAAAATTTAATTTTTTTCATGTAAGTTTCGTATTTACTTACTTTTTTCAAAGCGATTGCACGATTCCACAACTGCAAATATCATTTCTCTTTTCCAAATCTAATTAAAAAGTATAAAGTATTTGATTTCCAAAATGGTTTATTAAAGTACAATTGAAACCCAACATTGGAAACCACTAGAGTACGTATAAATGGATAAGAAACAAAAACACTTCCTAGTACTGTACTCCAAAAGGTTAAAAACTCCCTCATTTCACAGCAGAGAAAAGTACTTCAATATATAAGCATTCTTCATACCTACATCTTTCGAAAATGTCAGCTAACTTGTTGAGAAAGAAGGACAAGAAGCCCTTGTGGGCCCACCAATATTTCATTAAGAAAACTGATCAATCCGAACCAGACCACAGGAGTTACATCAACTCCGCCAAGGGGTGGTATCAGCTTTCGGGTAGGGATGAGAAGTGGCTCAGTGGGAGCATAGGCTATTACATAAGGGAACTTTCCAACAGGAATCTTTGGGTACCAAGACATCACTATTCTCAAAATGAACAGAAAGCCAAATGCTGGAAGAAAGGGGCCTAGAAATGCGATGGCGAGTTTTGCTGAAGCGGGGTCCAAGTCAGCTAATATCAATCTCTGCATAAAATCTATAGCAGCATTCGATGATGACGTCTCGGGTATGCTGATCTTGAGAAGTTCAGCAACTGTGCGTACATCGGATGGCTCTCCTGAAAGAGATGCATCTATTTGTGACAATTGATTGCTGGGGAAAGCCACAACTTTCATAAAACACGAGCTACATCGAGCAAGTTGTGAAACCCGATTTGACTTTCTTTTGGTTAGCCTCCTGAAGTGTTCCTGCCAGAAGAGAAGTTATAGTCAATATGGATAGGAATTCGATTACAAGCAGATGAAAAGGACAGTGATCTTCTTTTTTTAACATTTGGGGATGTATCAACCTTCAATGTCCCACCATGGGTATCTTGCCCTTGTGGTTCGTAACAGCCACAATGGGTATATATCTGACCGCTTGGTGAAAGAAAACACTTTATATGCCTCACAAAAGTTCAGTTAATAGTGCTAGAAACTGCCAAGCAAGCAGGATGGGATCCTTGCCTCTTTTTCTTTTTTCTTTTTCTTTTCACAGGTACCAAAGTTACGGAGCATCCAGGATCAAATAGCCATAAATCAATGAAACTACAAGTTTTGTTTGAGGGAAAACAAGCAGACATACTTCTGCAATTTCTTTGTAATGTGAAGGTACACTAGGGGACTGCAAAAATTCCAGCATTTCTGTGTCTTAAAATAAAGTTAACAGTGTGAGACAATGGTCAATAAATTGGGATAAAGTCATCATGAAACCAAAGGCCATCGTAATAATAAAACCCTTAAGACTTTTCATGAAATCAAATGGACACTAGATTTGAAATCAATTACAGTTTGCTTCCATAAGCAACTAATAAAGTAGCTAATTTTGCATGATCTTAAATTATTGATACAAGGCGAAATGATATGGTCCTAGACTCCCCACAAGCTTCGGATAACAGCTCAAAAAAGTCAAGTAATCTTTGTGTGTTGTTTTTCTACATAAATCTATTATAAGGTAATGTGAAGACAAAAGTAACTTCTTTTTTTTTATTGGTACCGGGTGTCTGGGAACAGCATCCCGACTAATCTCGGGGTTGCACAGGCCCTCAGTAAGGAGTTTGCTGCAAGTGCACCTTGGGTAATTCAAGGGGAAAATCACCCTGTCTGATGGCCCCTAGAGATTGTTTGTACCCAAGGGGATTTGAACTTTAGACCTAGGGGGAGCATACCCCCAAGCCCAAGGTCTTTACCATCTGAGCCAACTCCTAGGGGCTATGAAGACAAAAAGAAACTAATGATCATTAGTGAAGACAGAAGAAAACTGTTTTAGTTAATCATTAGTGACAAAAAAGTAACTAATGATCGACTAAAACAGTTTTCTCTTCTTTTTTCATCTACTAATCCATCTAACAAGGTTACTTTAAAAATCAAATATTGCACTTTTGGTTTCTCATTTTAACTTCCAAGTTGAATGTGTATAATTATTGCATCGACATAAGCAATGTTTGATGCCGTTAAACACATTGATGCAGTCAATTTGGTTTCAAATTGATCCACTAACTGGTCCCTTAATGAGTTAGTGTCAGCTGCTTTTTTCCTGAAAACCAGTCAATGCCTAAATTATTGTGAATTGTGCATCTAAACATATATGACGATGAGTGTGGACATGATCAAGAGAGAAGTCTTGCGTCTCCACCAGTTCACTAATCAACTGATGCTGTACATCTATGTGCTTAATCCTAGAGCGTCGAATGGGAATTTTAAAAATATTTATGGCACGTGTTGTTACAACACACAGACATAGTGCCTTGTTAAATCCCATAGTTACTCAACATTTGCTTCCTCCAAAGCAATTGAGTGTAGCAGCTTCCCACTGGTATGTATTATGCCTTCACCATAGACAAGGATATTGAGTTTTGTTTCTTACTCATCCAAGCCACAAGATTTCTGCCTATCTATTACCAGCATTAACAGCCCAATCCACATTAGAATAGCCACCAAGGTCAACATTAGAATCTCTAGAGTACCAAACACCTAAGATGTAGAAATCACTTCATGAAGATTGAATGAGACTTGTGATGGAAATAAAAACTCTGAATGACCTTGAACTATAATTTGAATCCATAGTAACTCAATCGGGAAAGAAAAGTGAAGATGAAAGCCAGATTAAGGCAATCGGGGTCACATCCAATCAGGTATCTACTTCTCCCCAGGGTTCTTAGGGTTGATTATGCATACAGTAAGCTGCATGATCCAAGCCATCCTACCAAACCCATCTACTCCCATTTGTTGTTGTGACACATCTTGGTTCTCCATGTACTCGTATTATTTTTACTTCCAAATTTTCAGACAATACTTTTGCAACATGCCTTGTAATGTTTTATAACCCATACTCCATTTGATACATCAGTAACATCGGGCTGCCTAGTGCTAGATTCCTTTATGCCTTGCTGACGGATGTTTCTATTGATTTTGGAATAGATTTCTATAAGGTCATGGTCATTCTAGAAGATTTTCATAGAAACATAACATACAATTGCCTTCCATTTCAATATCTTACATCCAGATAGCTCTAGCACATCAGGTCCCTCTTCCTCATGGAAATCACCAAGCTAGACATCCACCAGCTATTAGGTATATCACCCTTGAGCTGAGTCTTTCATATCTTTGGAGCAAGTACCACCCAAGGCTACAACACAGGACAAGTAGATCACACTTGATCCTACACCTAAGATGCCTCCATCAAGTTCTACTGGCTCATCTTCTTCTATGAGACCTGCATCAGTGACTCTCGAATGGATGTTTTGGCTAGTACGGACCAGAAGCTAATTAGTTTGAAGCAGCTAGTATATGGAGCAGTCACTTGTTCGACTAAACCAAGATGTTCATAACATTCGTGACTAGTAGGAGGCTAATGGAAATACTATTGACGTTGATTTTGCTGATGCTGATGATTAATATTGTTGGATTGTACCCTTTGTCATTTTGTGACCAAAAGGGGGAACCATGATTTGTATAGAGGAGAGCTGACAATTGGTGTACTCATGTATATTTTTTGTTCTAATATTTCTTCATGTATAATTTGATCTAAAACCCCTAAGTGGCTCAAGTGGTAAAGGTCTTGAGCTTAGGGGTATGCTCCCCCTAGGTCTAAGGTTCAAATCCTCTTGGGTGCAAACAATCTCTATAGGCCATTGGACTAGGGGATTTTTCTCTTGAATTACCTAAGGTGCACTTGCAGCAAACTTAGGTTATGTTTGGGGGGAGAAATGAGATTTCTCATCTCTATCTCATCATTACATCTTTTTCAAATCTCCATATAAAATATAATAAACAATTCAACTTTTTCAAATTTTAATTTAACTTTTTCAAATCCCAAAACAATAATAATATTAAAAAATAATATTTTAAACTTTCATCTTAACACTATTCACAAAATTTTTAAAAATTCTCATCTTATCTCAATACACCCCCTGGATTAGTCGGGACGCTATCCCTAGACACTAGGTGCCAATAAAAAAACAAATTTGATCTAATGTATTTATTGACATCATAATATCCTTTTTAGATTGATATTTTGATTTTTGCTGGTATATGGGCATTTCTATATATGTTTGTTCTCAATGCCAAAAGGGGATATTGCTGATGTAAAAACATTTCACCTCCCATGAGACACCTGTTGATCGAGTTTGGACAAAAATTTAGTCGGATGTCAAATTGATTACGCTAGACCTTCCATGCACCCTTCAGCTGACTAACACTTGCAATATAGAATTCACTAGACGCAAATAGAATCCTTTGTTGAGCGACATTTTTAGAGGATTTCGCCAGATGCGGTAGGACCTGTGGTTGAGTTAATTTGCTTGATTGTTTTTGTTACAAGATTTCTTAATCCTATTTTATCCTAATGCCCTACCTATATAAGCTTAATTGTACACAAGTTTTGAGCTTCCTTGGGCACTATTCAACATAGCAAAAAACAATTTTTAAAGAGAATTTTATGTGATGTTGTCTTGCTCAAACTCATTTATCGCGAAATAATCTTTCATCTATCAAGGAAAAAACGTTACGAGCCACAACTTAAGAATACACTATTGAGAAATTGAACGACATAAGTCATCATTTATCTAGAAAAAATTGCAAATATTGGGCACGATGTTCTGCATTTGATCCTTATGGTTTAGCTTTCAGTTTTCAGTAGTGGTATTGGAAGCCAGAAGACATAAGTCATCATTTCTCTAGAAAAAATTGCAAATATTGGGCACGATGTTCTGCATTTGATCCCTATGGTTTAGCTTTCAGTTTTCAGTAGTGGTATTGGAAGCATCAT
Source organism: Pterocarya stenoptera (assembly GCA_003123785.1). NCBI lineage: Eukaryota > Viridiplantae > Streptophyta > Magnoliopsida > Fagales > Juglandaceae > Pterocarya > Pterocarya stenoptera. The sequence continues at coordinate 456,860 of QEOT01001684.1, read as the reverse complement.
TTTAGTGTCTTACATCAGGACCTATATTTTTGTCCTCATAAGTCAAACCCCTAGGTTTACGTTGAGATGACTATGAAGCAACCATAATTTTATGTTACAATTTTCCAAATGAATAACACTATGTCAGGGAACACATGAGGTAAAACAAGAAGAAACAAAGCAAGCTTGACAGAATTATAGTGGAAAGTAACCCACAGGGGTTTGACCACTTGGGTGTAAACAATTTATAGGGACCATCAGATTGGGGGAAATTCCCCCTAAATTACCCTAGATGCATTTGCAGGAAACTCCTTGCAGAGAGCTTGTACACCCCTGGGATTAGTCAGGACTTTACTTCCCAACAATGCCAATAAAATGAAAATTATAGTGGAAGGTGAAATTTTGTAATTTGTGTAGATGTTGAGATGAGATGAAAAATCTGTGAATGGTAGAGAAATAGTTTGAATTAAAATATTTTATGGGGTTTTGGGAAAAGAGAGAAAAATTTGACTAAAAATATTCTAAAGTTAAAATCTTGTTAGAATATAATTTTTTAATATAATTTTTGTTTGGGGATTTGAAAAGTTTTTTTTTTTTGTGTGGAAGTTTGGAAAAGTTATAATGATTAGATGAAAAAGTCCAAGGTGTTTGAGTGATGTTTGGATGTTGAGATGAGATGAAAAATCCCAACATCCAAGCAGGGCCTACGGTTCACAAATATAAGTATGAAAGACCCTAAAAAACTAGGGGACAAAACGAGTGGATACATATATATGTATATTCATATTACTAGACATCCATAAAAACTTGACTTATGGAACTGGAAATATAGTAATCACTCACCACGATGCAATTTTCTTTTATCAATGACATCAATGCCAATTAAGAAGTTCATAGAAAATTTAACCTAAAACAACTTATAAACCATGCAGAGGCAGAATCAAGAACAACATGCAATTCCCAAAATTGGCAGTTCAATTATCTATATACGCTTGTTTTATATAAGTTTTTTTGGCAAAAGCTGCGTTTTGATACCAAATTGGCTTAGCACAAAGCCTAGGGATGAAAACTGGAGCTACAGCTCGTGTAATATTGTATCCTCAGTGAAACTATAAACAAAAAAGCATGCCCATTTGAATTTTGAGTTCAATCATATAAGTTGTAAACAAATTACTAAGGACAGGCTCCATTCGTGGAGGCTGGAAATAAATAAGGAAAGACTGAAACTCTGTATAATAGCTCTATCTTGTTACCTATTCTCTTATATCCATTTCTAGAAGACTCCTCACAAATTTATACAAAGTATGAGAAGGGAAGTAAAAGAAGAAAAAAAATCCTGGCACTTACAGAAATATGGAAATTTCCTCGATTAGATAACAGTGCCGGCCATCCTAGGAAAAATTGATGACACAACTCAAAAATAAAAGACATGAAAAACCAACAGTGGAAGCTAATTGAAACCACTAAAATGTTAGGAACAAGATAAGGCAGAATTCGCAGAACGGAAAGGCAAAAAGTGATAAAACAACGGATAAATACCTTTGATTTGAACGTGATTGAAAAGGTGAGCAGAAGTCGCCATTTTAGCGTCCAGAAGAGTTCGAGAGCGAGGGGTGGAGGGGACGTTATCACTCTTTTAAGTTGGTAAGTACCCCAGTATGGTATTCGAGCGGGTTTGGGTATGAAGCGGGTTGAGCTCTAGACAACTTAGATCCGTTTGATAAGCATAGAATGGGAAGAGACGTTGCACGTTGCGAAAAAGATATACGAAAGAGAGCACACAAAGAATATGATTTTTTTTATTTTTTTAATGAGTCAGTATTCACAATTACACATTTTATATTCTATGCTACTCACATATTCTATAAAAAAAAAAAAAAACTATAGATATGGGTGAAAGTGAATAGTAGCTGATGCAATTCCTCAAACAATATAAACAAATTTTCTTTCTGATACTCATCATCTTACACCACACACTTTATATATTTTAAAATTATTTTTTTACTATTTTTATTTTTATTATTTTTTATTTTATTTTATTCTTGTTAAACTAATCGAGTTGTTCTACTTGTCATCTATAAATTACATACTTATTATAGGAAAGTGAAAAAATATTAAAATATGTGTACACACGACACACCACATATATTTTAATAAAGAAAGAGTAATGTTAGATACAGTTATGAATTGTGTGAACATTGCATACTCTTTTTGAAATATAGTAGAATATATTATTAAAAAAATTATTTTTTTCATGTAAATTTTCAATTTATTTATTCAAAATAAGTATGCGACACTTACGCACTATATGACTACAAATATTATTTCTCACGAAGAAAATACTTTTTTCAAAGAAATAATATTATAAGATTATCATCATTTTACAAGCATTCCCCCATTTGAAAAAGAGTAATGCTATACACCATACCACCATCCTATTTTCATCCCACTATGTAAGATGTGACATATTTATCACTATTAGATGATAAAGAGTCATGTAATAAATGATTATTTAATAATAATAAATGTGTCACATTATATATAGTAGGATAAAAATGAGATGATGGTGTGGTGCATAGAATTTTCCTTTAAAAAATGATAAACAGTAAATCATTTTTTCAACTCAATCCTTTCTACAGACTAAGTTGTAAAACTTGAAATTATATCCCAATAAAGTTGAAGTTATTATATTTTATTTATCAAATTTTATTAATTTATAATATTACTTTGAAGAAACTTAACCTTAAAGAAAGCTATATTCTTGCTCTCTAGTTTTCTCTCTACATAGCCCCCTCTAAAAAACTTAGACCAGAGGATGGGGTTGGAGCTTTGGCTCCTCCCTCCCTCCTCCCTTCTTCCCTCATCCATCCTCCCTCTTCTTTTTAGTTTTTCTTTTATTTTTATGGTTTTGTTTATGTTTTCGTTTATAGTGGGCGAAATGCAGATATGTTGTTCTTCAGAGCCAGGTGATCACCACGCGCCCCCACTGCAAGATTTCCAAAGTACCAATCCTTTAGATGGATGATGAACCGCATCGAATGGAACGGTGTGTGAGCCACACACGCAACCCAAAGTGCGTGCGTGACATCCATGCACCACCGCACAGGGAGCTGGGACCAAGGCCATCAGTTTCTTTAGAGTACTAGACGTTCTGCAGTACTTCTAGGGTGGCGTGACCACAATCTCGGTGTTTGCACTTTTGATTTCCTTTAAGGTTGAAAATGGGAATCTACAACTTTCCAAGAAGTAATTTGCTATTTTTCCATATATCTTTTACGTTTTCTATTATTTCCTTTGTTTTAGGTTTAAATAAAAGAAAACATATAGTCTTTTGGTTTTTTTTCATAGAGTGTGTCCTCTACTCTGTCTTAGACAGAGTGTGGGGTTGGTTAATTCTGTCTTAGGACAGAATGTGAGATTTGTTAAATCTATCTCAAGACAAAGTGTTGTCTCTTAGATGGTTTGTCTGCAGAGAATTATAGTAATGGACTAACCATGTTAGTCACAAAGAAATTTGTGTATTAGAAAGCCTTAAAAATAATCGTTGGATTGTATTCTATATGTCTCAGATCAAAGTTGTAATGTCCCGTTATGAATTAATGAAATTTATTTTACCTTCAAAAGAATAAGAATATTGAGAAGTTAAGTTATTTTATTACTTATGGTTATAAATATATGTTATGTAATAAATATAAATGTGAATATGCACAATAATCATTAACACAATCGATCACTTCAGAACTCAACCTAATTATACCATTCTAAATAAATAAAAAAATGAAAACATTAACTAATTTATCGTATAAACTCGATTAAAAGTCTAAGATAAATAGGTAGCAAAGGTCACTAAAAGTTCAAGGACAGTTATTCTGTATGCTTGAAAGTGCGATCTCACCAAATGAAATGCGAGATAACGATAGAAAAGAAAAAAAAATTGTAATCATCATTTCTTACATCACATATTAATATATAATTTTTTATTTTTATTATTTTATTTAAACACATACATATTGATATAAAAACATATATATTTAAATAGAATAATAAAAATAATAATCGAAATGATAAATAACATTTCTCGAAAAGAAATAAAGACGTCATTCCCATGGCCTAGAAAAGATAATATTTATGACGATGATAAGTGAAAACAAGCATATTATATTATATGCAATAGGCGGCATTTGACATGGCTGGATCCTGGATGCATGCAGATTAGCAATGAATGTTAAGGGAGTGTAGAATGTTAAGGCAGTCCTTTGTTATTCCATGACCTGTACATGAGTGGGAGCAATGACTGACTCACCGGAATCGCGATTTCATTTGCAAACAACATAATCGAGCAAAAGTAATATTATATTTGAATGATTGGGACTCGCTCAAATCAAATACTATATTGGAAAAATGATTATCTTATAATGTTGGCTCCCACTGGCTCCTTCTTAATTTTCACAACACTCTACGGTCTTACCCGGCCAGGAGGTCATTGCCCTTGTCTGTTGGTTACCCCAGCCCACTCAATTAGTACCTTCTTGCTTGTTTTGCTCTTGGGCAATCCTTAGCCAAGTGATCCCGTTGGCCACATCTATAATAGGACATTCATGTCAATGCGGCATTTTCCATAATCATTACGTCTATAGGATTTCATTTAAAACATCTTTATTTTGAAAACTTACTTCAAGTATAAACAAAACATCATCATGAATAAAACATTAATTTTAAAGCATTAATAAACATTCTTTTACTTTATCATCAAGCATAAGCATTCATTTTCTTTAACATTATTAATCATTTGTTACATTAAGGTCATCATTATGGTCATTATACATTGTTGACNATTATATTTGAATGATTGGGACTCGCTCAAATCAAATACTATATTGGAAAAATGATTATCTTATAATGTTGGCTCCCACTGGCTCCTTCTTAATTTTCACAACACTCTACGGTCTTACCCGGCCAGGAGGTCATTGCCCTTGTCTGTTGGTTACCCCAGCCCACTCAATTAGTACCTTCTTGCTTGTTTTGCTCTTGGGCAATCCTTAGCCAAGTGATCCCGTTGGCCACATCTATAATAGGACATTCATGTCAATGCGGCATTTTCCATAATCATTACGTCTATAGGATTTCATTTAAAACATCTTTATTTTGAAAACTTACTTCAAGTATAAACAAAACATCATCATGAATAAAACATTAATTTTAAAGCATTAATAAACATTCTTTTACTTTATCATCAAGCATAAGCATTCATTTTCTTTAACATTATTAATCATTTGTTACATTAAGGTCATCATTATGGTCGTTATACATTGTTGACTCCGTGTGTTAGGGTTTGCCACTCGCGATTGATGGGTCTTTTCGGAGTGACCAGCTTAAGAACCAAAACTTCATTAATGGATCATCACTAGGTGCACCGCCATTGATGCATTCCGATGTCACCATCCATCCCAACCTTATGGTACCATCCTTAACCTCATATGGCTAATTCATCAACCTCATGCTGTATGCATTCATACTTTCTTTAATTCTCTTTTCTTTACATTAACTTTTGTCTTATTTTTCATTGATCTTTAAAATAAACACTCATGAAATATAATATTCAATCATATAATCAGTCATGCAAAACTCTAACATCCTAAAGCATCTATCATCATACATTAGGTTCATAAAAAATAGTTCTGAAAGAAAGTGCTTATATATACATATATACTTTTGAAAACATGTACTACACACGCATATATATTTGCAAAAGAACTTTTATAGCTTAGTATAAATTGATGTATAGAAGAACATGATCATAGTCACTTACCTTGATCTTTATGCAAACAAAATTATTTGTTCGTTTCTGCAAACCTTTCAATTGAATCCTATAACAATTTAAGCAATCATATAAACTTTCTAAATCCATAAGCATTATACATGGTATGTAATGCCCCAATGGAAGGCCCAAATCACATGGTCCATACTTCAAAAGGACTAGTAAATGATACAATTGGAGCCTCATTGGAACCTTATAAATAACAAGAACTTTTCCTTCCCAAGCAATGTGTGATCTCATACACTACCTACCATTATCCTTATCATATAGTGTATCGATCACATGATATGCTTCGTGCATGGATCTTTTATTTGTCTCTATTTCTTACCTATCACTATACCTACTTGATACTATGCTATGGCGTTCGATTTCATGCTCATACTATACACGGCCTAGGGCTTCTAACTATGTGACATACTACTTTGTGCTTGTGACATACATAGGACTAGGGCTCATTACATACTCGGTTTAAAGGCTCATGACATGCTTGAGTTAAAAGCTCATTACATGCTTAGGCTATAGGCTCATGACTTGGTTATAGGCTTGAATCATGCTTGGTTTGGCTTCTATCATTTTCAGTTTTAGGGCTTCTATCATGCTCAGTTTTAGGGCTTAGACCATACTTGGTTTTAGGATTTCATAACCTGTTTGGTTTAGTGTTTAGCCTAGCAATACATGCTCGGTTTAGAGTTCATGGGACTCTCTTTCTTTCCTTTTGACTTTGCGTGATAGAGTTTTACTGCATCTAGGTAAGTGGGTATTTACCAAGGGCAATCCAAGACCTAACATGGATGAGGAAGTCAAGAGTTTTGGGATTTCAATGTTAAATATTTTAACATAAATATTAATAATTAGATTTTCGATTTTCTATAATCCACAATAACAAAATAATAACAGTTAGAAAACGTACCTCCATCCCTTCCAGTTTGATAAAGAATCTAACCTAACTATGAGAGAAGAATCACCCTAACAACTTTACCTCCGAGTGTCTCCCGATGGCTAGAGGCACAATGATATTGTAGGTGAAAACCCTTTAACCCCTCAATCCTATTTATAGACTTCTGGCCATCAAGAAATCTAAGACTTTGTGTTTGACTGTTGATTACGCCCAAAGAATAACGCAGTAGTTGTAGCAAAGCTTTGGGGTGTAGATTCCACAGAGAGACAAATTAAAAGAATAGTAAAAGAATACAAAGAAACTAAGAAAAAATATTAAATGATCAATGGAGAACAAAGATTAATTTTAAATGTAAATTAAAGTGAAGCAAAGTGATTAACGAAAAAAGTACTTAAATTTGACAAACAGTAGAGCGTCAAGAATCCCTTGCACAAATCCGGTATTTTAATTATTCTTGATTCATTGGATAACTCAATTGGAAACTCAATTCCCAAAATTCTCAATCGGAAGATATAGATTTATAAACCAAGATTAAAACAAATATAACCCTTTGAAAAATCATTCACCACTTTTAAAATACATAAATTATTATCACTATTGAGAAAATCCTACGACGACAATATACTTTGGGAGCGATATTGTAGCAAAAAATTAAATCAATATATATAAATAATTGATCCAAACATAATCAAAGAACTAATCCATTCAATAGAAAAAGCATGACTGAATCCAAAAATAGAATAAATTCTATGATTATTCGGAGAAGAGAACATCAACGATGAATTGAGAATGATAAAACAAAAAAGTTTTAGTAATTGAAAATCAAATACATAAATCAAAAATAAATTACAAATATCATCTAATGTGCAAGTTCATCCCTAGCCCTACTTGAGAATTTAGTTACCCATAAATATAATGGACAACAAAAATCTCAAGAGAAAGGTAAAGCAAACGGCAGACATGAGAATTCAATTCCTCCCTTCCTTCCTCTCTTCAGCCTCCTAATGATATCCTTATATAGGGTAGGAAAGAAACCCTCATATCTTCATGATTCTCACCTAGAAAAATCGCCTAAATCTTAGGACCTATCTTGGCAACCACGTATGCACTTCAGGAATTCGAAGTTGGAAATTTATATTAGAGACAAAGCCGTAGCCCTTTAAGTTAGCTTTCCAACGCATCTGGAATCGAATCAATCCGATATGTGAGTAGAAAGTTAAGTTCGAAATACTAAAGTATATTCAGACAGTCTCCTATAGCATGTTGGACTCTGACCATTTTTCTTGATCCGAATTACTCTTAAACCTCATCATCATCTTTATTTGAAGAGTTTTACACTTATTGAAAGTTCTTAGATTGTTCCAACTCTTACCCATTTGAAAGTCCTTTGAATTTGACTGGGTTTTGACTTACTCTTTTATAGTCCCTGAAATTAAACATAAAAATCTGCTTAGAAGTATCTCAAAATAAATAGAAACTCAATTCAAGAATACACATTAATTTCTATAATTTCTATTCATATTTTAGGATTATAGTCAAATAATAGGGTATTTAGAGTGCACTTTCGTACACTCATTAACTGTGATTAGAGATATAGAGTTAATCTTATTTCTTAAAAGTTTTCTTATCCCATTATAACTCATATATTAACTGATAAGTTTTGAACTATTCCAAACTTTATCAAGATGGGTGTGTGAGATATAGATTTTAAATAAAACTCTTACATTCTCCCACTTGGCCCATACGCCCATAAAATAATCTTTTCCATTCATAGGTTTATTACAAAAAATTAATCACACTGCGCAAATTCATTTTCAGAAAACTTTCATACCTTAGAATACATTACATGAATTTCGTAATATCAATGTCAAACCAACTACCAATGCGAGTTATGGTAGTCCTCTGTTATATGACCAACAAATTCTCTTCCATGTACCACAACACCAGCAACTTAATTTAACATGATCTTTAATTAGGATAATAAAGGCTAATATTGTAATGCCTTGGGTTTCAATTTATGTATATTGTAGACATTACCTTGTCATCATTCATCTACACCTTTTAATGTATATATAAAGTGAAAATATAAGAAAACAGAAACAACCTTAATAGATATCTTTCAATGTCTAGTAACAAAATACTCAACATATCAATGATCTATTTAACATGTTCACATCATGAATATAAGCAGATGACCCATCTTTTTCAACATGCCCTTTAAAGTATAATCATTAACACACTATTATTATGAACATATTTATTTCTGCATTTTCTCCTTAACACTTAGGTATTTAAAATTTCATTAAATACTTATCATTCGGAGAAAAATATTCTGAGGAATTCTTGCAATACTTTCTTAGCGGCTTGGTTATAAGTCGACAATTTCAAATCCTAAGATAAATTTCCTCAATTAGATACCATACATTGTGGCCTCAAAGCATACCACAAACTCAATCCCTATTGCACATGAAGCAGTAAGAGATTTGCCTCATACTTTTTTATAAAAATAATTCTACTAGATAGCAAAATACATAACCGTAACTATATTTTTCATCATTAGAGTAATCCCCCAAAATAAGGTCTGAAAATCCAGTTACCTTAAGAGTATCAGTTCATCTTAAGGCAACAATATTGTCTTTAATTTCTTGCAAATGACCTTGCACTCTTTTCACAGCTTTTAGGTCAAACATCCTTAGGTTACTTTGGCAACAACCAAGAATGCCAATTGAAAAACGGATTTTCAACCTTATACAAGTTTGTGTAATCATCAGATTTATTATAACAATCATATATATAATTTCCTTAACAACCTAATCAATTCGATGGCACTATAAAATACTGAGCATGTCACATTTTATTTTTAAAGCACCTATTGAATAACAATTCTTCATGTAAAATCTTTCAAAACTCTATGCAATTATACTGAGACAATTCTAGCATTTATTGTCTTAGTATTAAAATTCAATCCCAATTGCGAATGATGTCTCATTCATAAATTTCATTTTTAAAATTCTTTAGAGACATAACTTTAATTTTATACTACAAACCACCATAATTCATACATGCCAAAAGTGATATGCATGCATGACCATAAATACAAATATACTCCCACTAACTTACTAGTATATACATTAACAATAAATATTTTTCTTAATTCCAAAACAATATTGGTATTATCAAATTTCATATACCTTTTCAAAAAAATCTATTATCTCTTTTAAGTAATTCTTTTATCGTTTCTTGTAGAGTTTAGACTTTCACTCTACAATTATTTTCACATTTATTTGGTGTAACTCTAGACCATAATGAGTTATTAATGTCATTGTGATCCTTAATGAGTTCTTTTAGGTTTAATATAAAATTTTAATGCTCATTTCTGAGTAAAATCTTTAATTACAAGTCTAACTTTATATCATTTAACATTGCCCTTAAAGTGAGGATTTTGTCTCTAAGACCCATTTTCATTCGACTTTTCATACATTTTCAAACAATTTAGATGAAATTACAGACTTTACATTGATCCATGGATTTCAATCACTCTTTTAGGGATCGATCTGTTATAGAATCATTTATTTCTATAATTTGTGAAAACATATATAAACTTTTATTTATTTCTATATCACATTCAGATTTTGAAGATACACCACGTAGCCTAACTAAATAGCAAATCAAGAAGACTATAAGAGGTTACCTGTTTTGATGTCTCTATGGCTAATTCTTCAATGGTGTTTCTCTGATGAGGTGGATGATCATTTGCTTGTTATTCCATATTATTATTAAGATAATCATAAAAGGAAACAACAAGAATTTTCAAAAGTACAAAAATGCACTTTATGACAATCACATCTTTAGTCTCCATACTCCCACTGATTTTGCCAACTATAAGAAATTTGACATTTCAATTTTCTCGAAATTCAAACCATAAATAGACTTAGATCATTTAAATCTCTCTAAGTAATCAATTATGATAATGTACTCAATAACTATTATAGGATTTAACTTTCTTTCATTTGGGTTATAAAGTATAACTTTAATTTGACTATCCATACATGTATATCAATCCATAACTCAAAAATAAATCATTAAGGCTGTTACTAAGAACACGATATAAGTTCTACACCATCATTTTCAAGAGTTTTACTACATTTTTCAACAAATTAACGAAATAGGTTAGAATTATAGCCTAACTCTTAATATTTTTCATGACACTACTTTAATTCGATTCAATGATTTTCATATTTATATTTAACTGTAATTCCTTCCCATGAGAAGTACTTCAAGAATTACTAATAGCTTGAGACTTCTCATGTACCAGATAGATACATTCATATCATGAAAATCATCTATAAAAGTAATGAAATACTTATATCAAACATTATAGAGAAAAAGATTTACATGCGTCTATATGTATTATCTCAAGAAACTCTCTATTCTTTGTACCATTTTTTCTTCATATGTTTGATTTGCTTTCCTTTTATATAAATCAACATTCTGAGATTAGAAAATCTAAATACGAAAAATATTTTATTTACTAATCTCTATAACTTTTCTTGGAGATATTCTCTAAAATTTTATGTCACAAATTATGTTTCAAACTCTATGCCACAAATTGAAAAAAACAATTCATAAATTATTTTTCATTTGGTTGCAATACATGCCTTATGAGTGAATAGAAAAAACTTTTAACAACAAAACTATTATTAAGGCATGACAAATAAAAATTTTATTGGAAAGAAAAATTAAACAAACATAAATGGTATTTTGAAACACTTTGAACACTCGAACATTTGTATTTAGTTCATCCACTATAATAAGTATCAACATTTATACTTATACTGACAAAATAAATATGAACATTTGCACTCGAGTTTAATAAAAAGAAAATGTATAAACATGTATAAGATCTGATCGAAACTTATACAGAAAAATCTTTACCCTTCCCTTCGGATCATATCTTATACTTAGGGAACCTAAACATTCATGTGTTATTGTTTCTTTCAAACTTCAATTGACACCGTTCTTATATTTCGTCACCATCATTTCCTTCATTTTCCAATAGATACAAATGATTTTTCAAACAAATTAGCAAAATAAATTTGGATCTAGCTAACAATCATGCTACCAACTTGTTGATATCTAATAATAATGCCTCTGAAATAAACCATTATGCACAAATATAAGAAATTCTTACAATTTGATGTGTAGCAATTAATTCAATCTTCTTAAACATTGTACTTTTATGAACCTTATCACTATTCTCAATAATAATTGATGTTAGATTTAAAATAGACAAACCAAGGTCTAAAACTGATATTAGTGTAAATTTGGTATGCTCATGTTTATATAAACTAGAGTTCATGCTTTACAATAAACATTATAAAGATATTCGTATAACTACTGCAAGAAAAACATTTTAATCACATTAACATTTTGAGTTTGACACTCACAAATAATAATAGAATTTAAACCATTATGGATGAACTAGTAGTTTCATCAAATTCCCTCCTTTGGGAGTTAACCCCAACATACAAAATATTCCCTCCAATTTTAAATTCTATGGATGAATTAGCTGTATCATTAGAATTCTCCTTTGGGAGTAAACTCCACATTCAAGTGTTTACTCCAACTTTAAATTATATGGATGAACTAGCTGTATCACCAAAATTCTCATTTGGGAGTAAACTCTGACATACAAAGTGTTTCCTCCAACTTTAAATTATATGGATGAATTAGCTGTATCACCAGAAATCTCATTTAGGAGTAAACTCTAACATACAAAGTGTTCCCTCTAACTTTAAATTATATGGATGAACTAGTTGTATCACCAGAATTCTCCTTTGGGAGTAAATTCTAATATACAAAGTGTTCGCTCCAACTTTATTTTAATATATGAACTAGTAGTATTATCAAATCCTCATTTAGGAGTAGATTTTGACACACAAATTGTTCACTCCAACTTTACTTTGATAGATGAACTAGTACTGTCATCAAAATCCTCATTTGGAAGTAGATCTTGGCACACAAAGTGTTCACTCTACCATATCTACCTTACAATGGAGTTTAATGATTTGCCACCAAAAATTAAGAAAATCTTGTACTTTTGGACAAAAAATCTTTTCTTTAATTTTGATGTAAATCATTTGCCCCATATTAGATAAACAAATATACATGGCATGATAATAAGAGCCAAAATAAACAATTCATACATGTATTTAATAATAATAACATGTACATAAGATTTAATACATGTATTTAACAATAATAACATGCATATATATAAAATTTAATACATGTATATACCAATAATAACAAGTATAGAAAATTTAATACATGTATTTAACAATAATAACATATATAAAAATTAATTTTTTTTTCTTAATCATATAAAATAATATAATTATTTTAATCTGACTGGTCTAGGTCTGAACCAAACTGGTCTAGTAAACTGGATGGAACCCAGTTCCTTTATTGGGCTTGGCCCATTGATTTTCTTTTCATCTTGGAGTGGGCCAGAGCCCGTGGCATGACGGCACGGCCTAGTAGCCCATCCTTATGTGCTGAAAGGAAAGGAAACCCTTAACATATTTTTTTTTGTTCTGTTATTGGGCTGGGCCACAACAGTGGCCCATTCAGCCCGTTTGATTTATGTCCATGGGCTGGACCAAAGCCCATGGCCTGGCCCAAACAGTCCATCATAATAGAAACCCTAATTGGTTTCTTCAACCTCCAGCTAGTACATCCACCACCCACTTTTTCGAAGCTTGAGCTGTTGCGACTGCGAGCGTAGCTAGTGAGGGGGGATGGCAATTAGTCTCCGTCCTCCTTTTGCCGATGACCTCCAGGTCATCTCCCAGCCCCTTTTTTTTTTTGTTTTTTTTTGCTCCTACCAGGGAATTGCAAAGACGTTGGGCTTTAGAGCCCTCTATCGCCGTTACAGTGACACCGGCGAGGAGTTCAACTCCTCCTCCCGGCACCTATCTTCACCAGACATCCAACACCGTCGGCCACTGCCACACACGGCGGCCACATAAATACAAGGCTAAACTCACAGCGGCTTTTCAAAACTCGAAGGCTTAACATGCAGCGGCTCAAATAGTGTTTTTTTTTTTTCACAGACACCCTCAATATTCTTTCCCATCCCAACACAGTATAACCCTTTAACCCTATTTATAGACTTCTGGTCATCAAGAAATCTAAGACTTTGTGTTTGACTATGATTAGAGATATATAATTAATCTTATCTCTTAGGAGTACTTTTCTTATCCTATTATAACTCATCTATTAACTTATATGTTTTGAGTTATTCCAAACTCTATCAAGATGGGTGCCTGTGTGGGACATAAAATTTGAATAAAACTCTTACATTAAACCCTAATTCCCTTGACTTATGGACGGTTCTATCACAGTAATTGTCTACTTGTGTCGCACCATATAAATTATATAATGTCAACCTCTAGAAAGAAAGTAGAGGACATTTTGGTTCCGTGCACCTATAAATCTCGAAGATCTGCACAAGATTGACCATCCATTTATTTGCATCGTGGGTCCGTCGGTAGACATGAAGTTGGAGTTATGGGTTTTGTTGTAGTTGCTGCCGATTCTCTACCACTAGTTGGCGTATTAAGCTACGTACGCTATTGTCTCCACTAAGGTCAAGTACTACTTACTACTATCTCTCGTTGGGCTATTCTTAGGCTGAGGCATCTCGTGGTAACCAAGGCAAAGCCGTCTGCCTCTTCATCTACCTCTTGGTGGCATCTTTCAATATCCTGCCACAATTCCCGATACTGCATGCACACTAATTCTTCAAGATAACATGCATCCAATCACAATTTCAAACCATGCAATTCTCTGCTCTGATACCACCTAGGACGGCCCAAGCCCCAAGCTCGCAAGAGATCATCGTCATCCAGGTCACTGGCACATGAAACTGGATCGATTGTTCGTTTTCTCCTAACCGGGGTATTGTACGTCCTACATGTGATATATATGGGTTCATTAATTTAATAGGTTTAAGAGCCAGTTGCCATTAGTGAATGTGAATATCAAGTCGAACTGAAAAGTAACTTTGTAGAACTTGTTTTTAATCATCATGTGGTCCAACTCATTACCTCTTGATCAAGATAAATTATCATGGCAAGTATGTTATTAGCCTATTTGATGAAATGCCCAACTCACCATTGACTACTACTATCACTTCTATAAGTTAAGTTAATATATGGTAATTATGATATAGATATTTTGTATACTAGTCCCACTGGTTGCACCTAAATCATTTTATAAAATTAACTTATAAAAGTAACATCTTTTACAAAAACACCTTCATTTTAAAATTATATGGTCGTTTAAAGGATTATATATATATGTAGAGAATAACTTATAACCGGTGTCTCCTACAATAGCTTATTATCGGAGCCCAATGAAGACATGCCACGTAAGGGGAAACACGGGCCTCTATGCGCTGTAGGGGAGAACTTCTCTCTCTTCTCTCTCTCCCGAAACTTCCATCTGCAGAAATCACTCTCTCTCTCTCTC